>JAJQXH010000025.1:397500-657500 GCA_022343465.1 Oscheius sp. G VE-2021
CTCTCGAAGGCCTCATTCATCGGGGCGAAGAAGGTCACAAGACCACCCGTGGCTGAGAAGTAGTTCCTGACGATCATTCCAATAGTATTTATGTACCGCATGAGGGTAGTGCACTCTGGATTGTCGTTTACCAACTGAATATCATTGGTGAATTGTAAGAAGTTTTTTCAGACCTGATCTATCGTGTTTGAAACAATTCCGAGGACATTATCGATTATATGGACCACCCCGTTTTGGACGGGGATGTTGGGTACGAGGATTTTAGCCCAGACGGCTCCTCTTCTGAACTGGGAATAGCGCTCGTAGACTTCGGAAACGGCATACACTGAAAAAGGGTTTTAGCTCATTCCTGAGAGATCGTGTGTGAGGGTGTCTTTGAGTGTGTGAGAGTGACAGAGTGAACTCACAATTGTACCGTCCCGTCCTGGGATCTGTAATATTCCTCATACTCAGCTTCAGTTTAAAGTTGTCCTCGATTATGTTTGCAGAGAACCGAACTGATGGATAATAGTGAACTCCTCCATCATAAAGCCAAGGCCAAGTGAAAAGCACCCGGTTGGCGCCAGTCACATGAGCCAGAAGGACTTCCCTGTCGATTCTGTTTCGGTCAATTACCTAAAATGGGAATAGCGCTCGTAGACTTCCTGATTTAAAGTCGAAGGGCCGCGTAAAAATAATTTTTCTGATTTTGTGAACAAAGTCTAGGTCTCATTCCCAGGATTCCGAAAAATACCTCTTTTGCCCATTTTGGATCAAAATGAACCGATTTAGGAGCGCTTGAAATTTTTGGAAAATGGTCATTTGAATTGCCGCCAACTCTGCGTCTCCCCATTTCCCACACTCTCTCGCCCGCTCTAGGCGTGTTTACGTGCGGCAAACGCGTAAAACGGCCGTGTAAACGCGCCCCTTTTGCAGTCAAAATCGTATAAAAGGGGTATGTTTCAGAATCGTGGAAACGACATCTATTTGATGAAATAATTGTAAAGAGACTTTGAAAAATCCACTTTTACGGGGTCCTTCCCCTTTAACCATAAACCTCGTACCTTCGCAAAAGCCTTGTCATTTGGCAGAAAGAATGTGTGGAATCCATTCCAGGCAGAACTTCCATAGATGACTAGGGCAATGTCGGGCACTCTGTTTAGGATGTCTCTTACTTCTCTGGAAAGAATTAGGATGGTTTTGCTTTCAGCGAAATGAAAAAGAAGGCTTTGTCAGTGACTTACGTGAGTTCCCTATTGTTGTACTGTCTATCCACAAACAAAGTGTCATCTGCATCTCGGATGAAAGAGAGGGCAGTTCCGGGGTATGGCCGATGACCCATTGGAGTACAGATTTTGTAGAGGTATTGTTCTCCGGAGATCATTCCCCACTGGTTGGAGGCATGGTTACACACCATACCCGCATTGGCAAAGTACGACTGAAATGTCTCTGTCTGTCTGTTTCTCTCTCTCTCTGTCTCTCTGTTTCTCTCTCTCTCTTTCTCTCTCTCTCTCTCTCTCTCTCTCTCTCTCTCTCCCACTCACATAGTTCCCTGGATTGTTCACAAACTGCGTCACATAGACATATCCACTGTTGATGGTCGACCTCACAAGCGTCTGTTTCTCCCACAACTGTCCTTGAGATATCTCCACAACCTGCGTATCAACTAAAAACCCTTTCGTCCTCTCTTCTACAGTAACCCAACCTATGTGGCTAAGAGTCTCCTTCTGATCCAAGGCACGAATGTCCGGATTGTAGGTGAAGACGTCGTCCACCGGAGCGAATACCGTAATCCTAGCATTACTGTCCTCCATGTAGGCTTTGCATACTGTATATCTGCCGCAGAGGGCGTGCCACTACAAGAATTGGTTTCTAGGTTGCAAGATTGAATTACTTGTTGGAGATCGGCAATTCGCTCGGTCTCCGTCCAGAGGTCGGCAGTGGCCTGGGCGAAAAGTAGCCACAGCCACCGCATCAGTCGTTGCGGTGGCAGATTTCTGTAATACTAGCGATGAATATTTTAATTTTAATATTAACACAAATTAATATTTGTTTTTAAAAAAAACATAGAGATAGAATACAGCAGATGCAAAGGTAAAAGTTGGAGATGGTTGCTAACGGCTGGAGGAAAAGTGATGACCCATCTGTTAAAAGTCTTATCAGTTTGAATAAACACTTCGTATCGATAAATAATCGATGAATAAATACAAAGGCCTCGATTATGTCGGTGGTAGCTGTAATTTTGAAAGAATAGAGGACACCAGGTTTCCCTGTGAAAATGCCGGAACTGCTCTTTGCGATGTGAACAAACAAACGAAGGATGATAAGAACACCCTTCGAGGGTATGATTATCGAAATCTAGTACTTCAGAATCCAGAAGAAGCAAAGGTGTAAATTGAAGAAGAATGGCGTAGAAAGAAGTGTTTGCGGCTGAGAAAGGAGCAGCGGAAAGATGATTCAGATGGTAGTGCCGGGTCCGGCGATCAATACAGGTGAACGACCCCTCGGGGTTATGCAAACAAACGCCGAAACAGCTTGTCTACATCAGATGACCAGCAGCCGCTACCTTCTCTGGAACTTTTAAGGAAACACAATGATGTGTGTGTTGAATGAGACGAGAAGCCTGGTGGAATGAGCAAACGTGGTGGCAACCGGCGTGAACGCAGATTAGGCGGTTATGTGGGTACCCCGGTAGCCAGGGTAAACAAAGACGTACGTACAACTGGCGAACGAGCCACCAAGGTTTATCTAGTCGAGATAATTCTACACGTCTACTGGCTGTTGGCCTTTCTCAGCTGGTACTCGACGACGATGAAGGGAGCCCAGAATCCGAGGGCCAGGAAGGCGACGGCCTTGGTGGCGAACATCCACTTGTTCGTGACGTGGAAGGGGAGGCGCTGAAAATGAACATATTTAACTGCTTTAGAGAATGAGCTGCCGATAATAACGGTGTCAGCAGCAGAAACAATCAATAATACTTACAGCAGTGGCCCATCCGTCGTTGACGAAGGAGGTGGGAGTCTGGGGTCCGGTGAACTTCACGGGAGCGGGAGCGTGGCCGTGGTGAGCCTGAAAATTATATTTTAATCCGGTGTCAATTATTAGTTAGAAGATGATGTGAATAAATACATTCTTAGATACTAACTGCAGAAATTGCTCCAAAATTTTTATGCTAGGGCACCACTGGGTTCCAACAAGTCATGTAAGACATGTTTACTACCAACAAAAACCGAACTGAATAGCATAATGGTACTGACGGACTTTATGCCAATCACAAGCGCTGAGCCTAAAGGCTTGTCACTATGAAGGTCTCGCCAGAATACAGCACCGCACCCACGAAAGGTTGCGTATTCCAACTTAGAGTTGCCAAACCAGGAAACTAACTCTTGAAACGTGTGATCAACCATCACCCGACGTTTAGATTGCAAAAATGATAGGCTACGTGGCTATGCATA
Source organism: Oscheius sp. G VE-2021 (assembly GCA_022343465.1). Taxonomy (NCBI): domain Eukaryota; kingdom Metazoa; phylum Nematoda; class Chromadorea; order Rhabditida; family Rhabditidae; genus Oscheius; species Oscheius sp. G VE-2021. Next base: position 400,935 of record JAJQXH010000025.1, read on the forward strand.
TCACCATCCTACTGCACAAGTAACGGCCACGGCAAGTCAAGTCACGTAATTCACGTCACGTAGCCGGTCAATTGCACTATGTAAAAGCTGTGCAACAATTTTGCTCAAACTATGTTTAAAAAGATAAATAAAATCTCACCTGGCGGATAGCAGAGACGAAAGGACGGGCAACCTGGCGGGCGATCATTCTGAAACAGGACTGTTAGAGAACACAGATAAAACGAAATGGGATAATATATGGAAATGGAGGTACATACAAACACATGCAGCAAATATCAACAGCTGAAAATGGGTGCTATTCAAGAAATCCCCAAAAAAGTAACCTCCCGTTGTTTTCGACTAGAATACACGCACAAAAATGAATTTTTGTTCGCGAATCGATATTTTAACTTTTTAAACTCTCATTTCAAGCCAAAATGCGATAAAATCACAATACAACAGCCACAAAATACACGTTTTAAAAATAAAAATAAAGCCAGCTCGCTATTTTCCGTCGGACGCGTTGCGGCCGACCGCGCCGCCCGTACGCAACTCAGGGTACGGCGGGAACATTGAAGTTTTGAAAACAGGCTACATTTCATAAATAGGTAAAATCGTCTCGATTTGCATGGTAAATAGACAAATCTATGTTTATATACGTACAAAAGAGAGAACATATTCTATTAGGGATATAGAAATAAGGAAAATCAGTGGAGGTGGATATTTTAATGAGAAATAGACGTTAATTTTAAAAAAGTTATTTTGGATATTTACCAAGGGAAAATCCAGTTTTCATAGAAGCCAGAATAAACGATAAGTCGAAGTTGATCAGCCAAGGTCATAGTGACTTTGTCCCTTAACAATGAGAAGGAAAGCAGTTGTTTGGTAGTCCTGCAGCGAATTGCGCTTTTTGGCAACCATTGGCCGCTTGATCTACTTTGGCAATCAAAATTCGCTTTTTGCCATTTAGAGACTGCATTTTGTAAACCGAAGACCGCTTTTTTGCAACCAATGTCCGCTTTGTGGCAGCCATATGCCTCTTGAACCGCTGCGAGGCCTCTTTTCTTGAGGGTTGGACTTCCTGGGGAGGGGGGTCCTTGTTCTCTCTCTCTCTCTCTCTCTCTCTCTCTCTCTCTCTCTCGATGTTCCCAGTCTCCTGGTTTATCTTGGAGGTACGGCAGCGCTTCTTCAGCCCCTCCAACACCTGAAAAAGAAAATGTCGCCAGCCAAAAGCTTTTCCTACCTTCCCTGAACGGAGAACCCTTCGAATATCTTCCTGAAAAAAAGTATTTGATAGGTATGATGGCAAATAAGTGTCTCTAGTATAACTATTCATCAAAACACTTGACGCAAAAAAGTTTGGTCGAGCGGGGATCGAACTGGGTTAGTTTTGGATTACCAGTCCGACCTCTTAGCCACTCGGCCATGGAATTTTACAAAAATTTATATAGGGTAGTTCGAATCTTCCTTTACACAGTATCTTTTGCATGTTTAGAACTATTGTTTACAACAAAAATAACAGAACAATATTAAATTTTGAATTAGTTAAATTTAAATTTCGATTTTCAGAAAACCTCGGGCCGGCCCGCGTTTCGGCCACCCTTGGCTGTCAGGGGGCCAAAACCGGGCCGAGAAAGTTTAGTAACTTTTTTGGCCAAGTAGCTAAGAGGTGCGCCCTGAATCTCCAAAGGGACCCCCAGTTTTCGTAAGTGTGAATCCGAAGGTGTTGAATCCAAAGACCACTGCCCTGATTGGCGGAATCTCCGCTTTGATAATCGGATATGAGCCCTGCGGTCGTCCGTGATTGCCCCTGGCCGCAGTTCAACTCGTCCTATTCGCAGTCGCATTTTTCAGGCAGCCGGCTGCCGTGTTTATTGGCAGCCGGGCATCATAAATGGGATCTGCCTACCGCCTAGACCCCAGGGAGTCAACGTACTCAAGACAGGGCGGGGGTACGACAGAAAGGCCTGGGTTCAGCAATACTTAGTAGTGTTCCTCTGGCGTTCCTAGGGGATTTTGGAGTGATAAATGAGCCACGCACGCGCTGAGGTTAAACATTGGAGAGCACTGAGCACTGGAACACACAGACACACAGACACACGCCATACATGCAAACATGAGAAAGAACCGGTTACAGCCGGAGTGATATGAGACAAAGGTTACGCAAGTGGCAGGTGACCTACTTTGAAGGTAGAAGAAGAGAAAAGAGATGTTTCATTTCATTCGGTTTTTTACTCTTAATAGGGAAGGACCTCGTGAAATTGATTTTTCAACATGTCTTTACAATTGTTTTGTTGAATAGATGTCGTTTCCACGATTCTGAAACAAACCCCTTTTATATGATTTCGACTGCAAAAGGGGCGCGTTTCCACGGCCGTTTTACGCGTTTGCCGCACGTAAACACGGCCAGAGTGGGCGAGAGAGTGTGGGAAATGGGGGGACGCAGAGTTGGCGGCAATTCAAATGACAATTTCCCAAAAATTCAAGCGCTCATAAATCGATTCATTTTGATCCAAAATAGGCAAGGTATTTTTTCGGAATCCTGAGAATGAGATCTAGGCTTTTATCGCAAAATCAGAAAAATTATTTTTACGCGGTCCTTCCCCTTTAATGTGTGAGAGCGTGATTATGCGAGATTGTGAATATGTGTGATCTTGAGTGGGGGTGTGTGAGTGTATGCGTGACTGTGTGAGTTAGTCTGTGCGTGTGGGTGTGTGAGCGTGTACAGAATTCCTACCGGAAACAGTAGTAAACCCCCGCTGTGTCCTAAGCCCCGCCCCTTTTCCCACGTTTCCTTCTCTCCGATGTATCACCCGAAAAGGGGCGTGCCCCCAGTCGGAAGGGCGATGCGTGCCCCCACGGCCGTCCTCCTAGCCCTCGTGGCATTCGTAGAATCCCGCGGTTTCCACGGAATTCCCGGTATTCTATCCCTAATTTTCTTTAAATCCAATGCATCTTAGGCCAGTATTGCTCCACAAGGACACCGACATGTTGCACAAGTCGAGACGACGATTGCACTGTGGCTATTCTAGGAGACCATCTGTGTTATTGCGACATGTTCTGTGACAGAGGACCTGATGGAGGTAATTTAAACTATAAAAAGATATTCATAAGAGAATGTTCAGGAAACGATTGTTGCCCCGATTTCGAGGCCACTTGCAAGGGAGTGTCAGATGAGATGCACAAAGATATGAATGGACAAGGTAGATTAACTTCTGAAAACTCCTCTTTTGAATTCTTCGATTTTGAAATCTTTAAAATAAAACTATGGGTTCAGAATGTGTCCACGATGGTCGTAGCTACATCAATGGAGAGACGGTGAAGAAGAATTGTGAGACTTGGTGGGTTTTTAGGTTTACTTTTGCATTGTTTACTTGGTGCCAAAGGTACACAGGAAGGATTTGACGGTTAGCTTTAGTTAGAGTTTTGAACCTAACCCGCATCAAAACAGTGGAGTGATGCTGGAAAGAGGCAGTGTGTCCTTTCGGGCCACAAAGAGACGTACTTACTTGCGGCCTAACTCTTTGTTTTAATTTTCCCATCTATTGATTAGCTTAATAACTTTTTGTTAAATCAATTACGACACTAAACATAGGCCTAAAAGGGGAAGGACCTCGTAAAATTGATTTCCAAAGTCTCTTTACAATTGTTTAATAGATGTCGTTTCCACGATTCCAAAACATACCCCATTTATACGATTTAGACTGCAAAAGGGGCGCGTTTACACGACCGTTTACGCGTTTGCCGCACGGAAATACGGCTAGAGTGGGCGAGAGAGTGTGGGAAATGGGGAGACGCAGAGTAGGCGGCAATTCAAATGACAATTTCCCCAAATTTCAAGCGCTCCTAAATCGGTTCATTTTGATCCAAAATGGGTAATAGAGGTATTTTTCGGAATCCTGGGAATGCGATCTTTATTTTTACGAAATTATTTTTACGCGGTCCTTCCCCTTTAAAACTAAAAAGGATAGAATTTTCAAAACGAGATTGATCTAAACCACGATCCTGATTGCCAAAATATCATGGCTTCATTGGCTGTACTGAAACGTTTTAATTGCTTATAATATTATGGCCAAATTGATAATTTTTACAAACTTTCTTCTACTTTTTACCATTTACACCTAATTTAAACTATTTCCCTTTAGAGCAGACAATAATCATTTCATCGCAAGGGTGGGGCGCCCGCGCTGAAAAAAGTCGTCTGCAGGTCGCGCAAAGTCTTTGTCACAAAGGTGTCATGATTTCAAATTAAACGAATAGATGAAATATTGATTTCTAATTTCAATATCGATTTTTAAATATCGATTTCCATTTTCTCATTAGTTCACATTTCTGGGATGTGAATACCAGGTGTCATCTGAAACTTGACGCCATCTGTGTCTTCCCAGGAGATTCAGTTCCCAGGTGCCCCCTTCGATAGATGCTAATGATGGGGATTGGGCTTTAAATTTCTTAAAATGTAATCGTCTCATCTAAATGGTATTTTCATTAAATGAGTATTTAAATTTTAAATTTTCCCTTTCAGTACTTGCTCCAACAACATGTGGCAGTGTGACCGTGCCACTTGTCTGATCCAGGAGGACGTCTACGAGAAAGTTCGCACCGGGCGCTACACGTAAGTCAATCGATATCGATCGAGAGCGAGGCTGCGTCTTAAAGCGCAGTTATGAAGTGCGGTATGCGGCCGAACCCGTCTCTATCATCACTTATCATTTTCTGCGTCGGCGAAGGTCGACCCCACGGTGTGGCAGAGCGCGAAAAACCCGCGACGGGACGATACGCGCGGACTGCGTGAAACATCCGAAGGATATCCAATGGGAACGATTATCTGTTTACGGCTGTGGCGGGGGAAGGTGGGGCAGGGAACTGGATAGAAGAAGGGGAGAGATGGGGGAGACTAGAACTTGGGGAAGAGACTGGGAGAGAGAGAGAGAGAGAGAGAGAGAGAGAGAGAGAGGCAGACACTGTCTAAGCCCCTCTCTCTCTCTCTCTCTCTCTCTCTCTCTCTCTCTCTCTCTCTCTATCTCTCTCTGCCCTTCACTTGTCAAAACCGCTTTCGACATGACAATTGCCCCCATTCATCTCAATTTGTTGCACTGTGACACCCGTATTCCCTTGTCCCAAACTATCCTCTAATGACAGATCTCTTTCTCCCCGTCAAGAACACTTTTTCATCAAAACCGCCGTAAAAATCGTACCAGACGGCTGTCAAACGGAAATTGCGGCCGAAATTTACGATGCGCGATGTCCGTCACGAACGCTGATCGTATCATTTTCGATATGCCTTCTCCCATCTCCCATAGGATTCAAGGGTAATTTATAAGAAAAGTAAGCTGGAGATAGGTAATTGACCACTTTCATACTTTTTCCGCTTGGAGAGGTTTGCTCATTACTGCCCTTTCAATGCAAACATCTGAATGGAACGATCGATAGGAAAAGCAAAGGGCTGACAGCTTCTGGTTAAAGGGATCATGGCGGAACCTTTGTATAGTCGAAGCCCAACGAGCTTTCCTTGACAGAGCGAACTACCGGTTACAGTAACCGCGTGGCGGGAAATTTGAAAGCGAACAGGACCAATGACATGACAAAGGATCCGAACCCACCGGTGTGCAAAAGCTAACTTGGCTACAGACGGCAGCTTTAACCGTTACACCACGGGATCACATGCCGTGCACTGTCGAGAGAGCAACCAAGTTCTCGCGCAAGCCAAAAGCCGTGGGAGCTTATTTCAGTTTCCAACACGGAAATAGGACCTTTGCTTACCAGTATCGTCTTATTTATTTTGCTTACAACATTAGTTCGATTGAAGATGAGGCTCAAATGAGCCCAAATCAGTATTTTCATTGAAATCTGGCAACTGAAACTTCAATGCGTCCTATTAGATGCTTAAAATGGCTTGTTTAACGTAAGTTAAACTTTAAATGTTTCTTATGTTGACAAGTTAATTTTTAAAACAAGAAACAAAGAAATACCTTTTAAAAGCACCGAGAAAATCAAATTAAAAATTTTTTTTTTAAAAAGCGCGTTGCACCGATAGTTGACTGGTTTCAGATGGTCCCCTCGCAACTACTCCATCTTCTGGGGTCGCAATCTGGAAGAAGGCATCAAATTCCGTCTAGGAACCCTTTTCCCTGAGAACTCAGTTGCCAATATGAATGAGATCGAAATCAAGCCAAGGGAGCTTCCCGCTGAATTCGATGCCCGCGAGAAGTGGCCAGGACTGATCCACCCCGTCAGAGATCAAGGAGACTGCGGCAGCAGCTGGGCTGTTTCAACAACTACCATTTCTGCCGATAGGTAGGGTACAAGAGATTGAGGGTACGGTAATCCACTTTTAGATTGGCTATCATAACCGATGGGCGAATCAATGCCACTTTGGCTCCTCAGCAGTTGCTGTCTTGCAATCAACACAGACAGAGGGGGTGTGAGGGAGGGTACTTGGACAGGGCCTGGTGGTACATTAGGAAGTTGGGGTGGGTTGGAGAGAGAGAGAGAGAGAGAGAGAGAGAGAGAGAGAGAGAGAGAGAGGGGGAGAGAGAAAGAGAGAAAGACAGGGAGAAAGAGAGAGAGAGAGAGAGAGAGAGAGAGAGAGAGAGAAAGAGAGAGGGAGATAAAGAGAGAGAGAGAGAGAGAGAGAGAAAGAGAGGGAGAAAGAAAGAGAGAGAGAGAGAGAGAGAGAAAACAGATAGACTCAAAATCAATCCTTTTCAGTGTGGTAGCCGAGGATTGCTACCCTTACGAATCCGGCACCACCCAAGAGCCAGGCATCTGCCGCATTCCCAAGAGCTCCTACAAATCAGGAAACGGTGTCACCTGTCCTTCTGATCCTTCTGGTGACAGCACCGTCTTCAAAATGACACCGCCCTATCGTCTTGCCAGCAGGTACCTTCCCAAAACACAGAAGACACCGTTCCTTCAGAGAGGAGGACATCATGACTGAGATAATCACCAACGGCCCCGTTCAAGCCACTTTTGTAGTTCATGAAGATTTCTTCATGTACAGTGGAGGTAAAGAAGGCAAAGTTTTAAAAATCTCAATTTGCCTTCAGGAGTCTATGAGCATACAAATCTGGCGGCGGAGAAAGGAGCCCAATTCACAGGAGAGGGATATCACTCAGTTAGGGTTCTGGGGTAAGAAAGTTTTTAAGAAATTGAAATCGGATTTCTAAACTTTAAAGGGGAAGGACCGCGTAAAAATAATTTTTCTGATTTTGTGATAAAAGTCTAGATCTCATTCCCAGGAATCCGAAAAACACCTATTTTACCCATTTTGGATTAAAATGAACAGATTTAGGAGCGCTTAAAATTTTGGGGAAATTATCATTTGAATTGCCGCCATCTCTGCGTCTCTCCATTTCGCACACTCTCTCGCCCACTCTGGCCGTATTTACGTGCGGCAAACGCGTAAAACGGCCGTGTAAACGCGCCCCTTTTGCAGTCCAAATCATATAAAAGGGGTGTGTTTCAGAATCGTGGAAACGATATCTATTCAATGAAATAATTGTGAAAAGGCTTTGAAAAATCGATTTTACGGAGCCCTTCCCCTTTAAATTGTTTTTCAGGTGGGGAGTTGATGAATCCACCGGTCGTCCAATCAAGTACTGGCTCTGTGCCAATTCCTGGGGAGAGGCTTGGGGAGAGGGAGGCCTCTTCCGCATCCTTCGTGGTGAGAACCACTGTGAAATCGAAAGCTTCGTAATTGGCAAGTTCTGGAAGAGTACGGTAACTATCGATTGATTTCAGGCGCTTGGGGCAAGGGAGCGAAAAGGCGACGTCGCTTCAAGATGCGAAAGATGAGGAGACGAATGCGTAAAATGATCTGAGCTTCTTCCTTCCCTGTGCGACTCTTTCACAAATCTCTAATAACTGCCATTTATCAAATGAAACTCGTTTCTTTTAAACATCTTGTGTGTACGTGTGTGAGTGAGGGGATTCTGCTTTTCTGCGGTATTCTGCGGAAAAGAAGAGCAAGAAAAATGGAAGGGCGCCGAAATATTGAAGAACCAAAGGTTTTATGTTATTTATTAAAGGGACCTCAGGGGCCTTTTGCAAATTTATTTTAATTTAATTAATTATTCATATTTTTCTTATTCAGGTTTCCATAATCGTTTTTTTTTCAAATTGCCAGATAAACTAGAAATTTTAAATTTTTCCCTTGAAAGAATTCTTTCCAACGGCTTCCAGCTAACGGACCATGCGCAACTGCCTCCGCCCGCTGTTTACAGGACTGTATGCGGCATGTTGGTGCTGTGCCAAAAAGTTTTGTGCGGCAAACGGCAGCTCATATTTCAAAAACTGAAAATCAATGGAAATTCAGTATTTTAAGTTGGAAAATGAGGAAATGCTAAATAATTGCCTTTAAATAGTGTATGAGTTGTAACAATACCCCCAAGCAAAAATTTCATGCTCAAATGTGTCCGCTGCGGACTTCTCTCGTTGTCTGCGTCTCACCGCGAGAGAGTTGCGTCCAACTGCCGTACGGCATTAGCGGCGCCGCGAGGGGTAGTCGGCGGCTAGGCCACGCCCACCGTAATCTAGCGGAGTGTCGCGTTGGAAAAAAATACAGTGAATACCGTAGCCCGCAAAAGAACCCTGACGGTCCCTTTAAAACCAGGCGTTTATTGAAATGCAATTACGAAACGTGAAGACAATACTGAGAACGGGTTCCTCCTCGTGAGGTCTCTTAATCGCCCAACATCGCCTTTGGTATGGGTAAAGAAAAGCCATGTGCACATCTGTGCAGTTGTTTCCCAACTCTTCCAGAGCTGTTGTCATTTGTTCTTCAGTTATCAAAGGGGACTTAATCGTGAACGCGACTGAACTTGGCTTGATTATCAATTCCTAAAATTGTGTGTCTCTGTGTGTATGGTGAGTGAGTGAGTGAGTTACAAAACTAACCTTTATACGCATCACCACATCGTCTGCTGTCAAGTCACAGGAAATATGAAGCAATTTCTTGGCCCTCGTTGCAAACAAACTCTTGGCAGACCATGCTGACACAAAGGCTAGGCACACCTTAATTACCTTATTCCGTTTAATACATCTCCATTTACCGTATCAATTTCACTTGTGTCGTAAGGAAATTCATCTTCCGGAAGTGTATTCGCCATGTTGAAACTAATATATTTGATATGTAAACCCTAATTTATGTTTTAATTACAGGAGGAATCGCCTACTTTTATCAATTCAGAGAGCAAGGAGGAGTAATTCCTGGGCGATATTAGAAGAATGTTGTCTGTCTTCTCCACTTTTTCGAGAATAAAATTGCACGTATTTTGAGTCAAATTCTATAATTACAGACATAAATCACCTGTTTACGTCTTTTTAAAGGAAAGGACCCCGTAAAAGTGGATTCTTCAAAGCCTCTTTACAATTGTTTCATTGAATAGATGTCGTTTCCACGATTATAAAACATACCCCCTTTATATGATTTCGACTGCAAAAGGGGCACGTTTACACGGCCGTTTTACGCGTTTGCCGCACGGAAACACGGCTAGAGTGGGCGAGGGAGTGTGGGAAATGGGGAGACGCAGAGTTGGCGGCAATTCAAATGACATTTCCCCAAAATTTCAAGCGCTCCTAAATCGATTCATTTTGATCCAAAATGGGTAAAAGTAGTATTTTTCGGAATCCTGGAAATGAGACCTAGACGTTTATCACAAAATCAGAAAAATTATTTTTACGTTTCTGCTTTAAAGCCAACCTCTGGTTTCAGGACAATACATCTTGGTATTATTTTAGCCTGTTCCGCGTAAAAGTCCGGGTAAAAAGGACGGTGTGCTCCAACGGAAAATAGAACCGGGGATCCTTCGCGCTAAAATGGTATCTTTTAAAAGTATTAGTTAAATAAACTTACAACATTTAATTCTTTTGTTTCAAAGATAAACTTTAAAGGACTATTTATGATACTTAAATTGTAAGCATAACAACATGACTGTTTGAAGGTAGAAAATTGTTGAAATGTGAACTGAAAATATAGATTTGAAAAAATAATTTTTCGAAGCATGAAACCTTTTCAAAAATGGATTGCTGAATGAAATAACCGAGATTGGTGAAATCCACGAAATCCTGAAATTTTGTACTGCTGGAGAAGAAATAAAATGTGAAAACCTGCATTTTTAGAAGCTCCGGGAGGGAAAATATAGAAGACAATGGGAATTCAAAGCAAAAATCGAAAAAAGCGACCCAATTAATTTATTGATTAAGAATCAAAATATTAACAATTGACTAAAAGCGACCCAATTGATTTGTTCTTATCGTGTCCATACCGAATAGAAGAGAGAGAGAGAGAGAGAGAATCCGCATTTGCATAAACGCTTTGATCCCATTCCCCCTTCCTCAATTTTCCGCGCGGTCGGGTGGCCATGCCTGCCCTTCTCCCCATCGTCCTTTCCATTTCTCAATTCCTCCAGCCCCTCGGTATTTCTTTTTAGTAAAAACCCCTAAACCATCTTAATTTAGCCCCTTTCCTAGCCTTAATCTATGTCTTCCTGTTGGGATTCTATTTCACCCGTCGAAAGTCATTGTCGGAGTCAAAACTGTGTGATTTGGAGGAGGGAAAGTTGATTGTACAAGTTTCCCTCGATGACAAAACGTGGATGAGAGCAACAGAGTGAGGGAATTTCACTCAAAATGTCAAATTATAAACTCCAGGAGTGTAAATGAAGGAGGAGAAAAGGAGGAGAAAGGGCAGTCGAGATGCACCAATGTTACTGAAACGAGACCTCTGTTGGGTGAGCAAATGAATTGAAAAACTTTGAAAACGTTGTATTTCTTTCGTACTTTCGTATTCGTACCTCAAACCTCATTTCGAAAGTATTTCACTTTCACTACATTGGGTCCCGAAACGACCTCGTTTTCCTCCCTCTTTCAAAATGCAGCCAGCTGACAATTTGATTGCTCGCTTTGGAGTTTGGTCGTTTATGCGTCGCCCCGCATTGTAATTCATTTAAATGTCGCTTTTTCTCTGAATTTTCATATTTAATTCATAGTATTTGAATATTTTGGTCCTTTAAAAGGACGCAGTGGCAGTTTTGTGCAATTCTCCCCGCTTTCCGTTTGTCACGCGTGAAAAAGGGAAAGCTGAGAAAATAACCGTGGAACCGTTTTACCGATTGACCCTCTGCTTTCGCGCTCTGTCTGACGGCTTTGAAATGAAACTCATGTTTTTGTTATTCGGTACGATTGCTTTGCTTAAACTTTATGGCTTTTGTTCAAATTCCGGACTGAAATTAATCCCATTCTTGGCCTACTTATCAGTTTTCTTATCGTTCGATTGCCTTCGCTGTTTCTGTGTAATCTTACCGGTTTCGAGCCCATTTACCTCATATTACCGCAACTCTATGTATTTTCTCTATTCCCTATATTTTCAGGTATGGCGACCGCGTTGGAGAAGCTGTCCGCCCTTCGTGGGCTCTTCAACGCCCCACGCGTCCTGGCCGCCACGGCCGGTAAGCCGATCGTCGCCTACGTCCTGCCCAGCACCGACGCCCATCAGGTGATTATTACTTTGTGTCATTCGATTTTGATGGAATCTGAGGATTCCTGACGTCCGGTTTCCTTAAATCCATCAATTTTCAGAGCGAGTACCTGGCCGAGATCGATTTCCGCGTCAAGTTCCTCTCCGGCTTCAACGGAAGCAACGCCTACGTCATTGTCACCAACGCCGAGGCTCTTCTGTGGACTGATGGCCGGTACTTTGTGCAGGTACAACTCCCCTATGTCATATTTGTATATCTCCCTTAGGCGGATAAGCAGCTGAGTCCCGAATGGACCCTCATGAAGGAGGCTGTCCCCGACGCCGTCTCTCCCGTCGATTGGCTCTCCTCCAAGTTCAACAAGGGCGATGTTATCGGATTCGACCCGGAGCTGGTGACACTCGGTTGGTTTCAAAAATCTAAAGACAAGGATCCTTCCAAACTGCTTTTGTCCTCTAATTCTGGTTAAAAACAAAGCCTCGGTTTCAGATAGCGGCCTGGACATGGCGAAGAAGCTCAAAAAGATGGGAATCACGATGGTCCCTGTGAACGGGAACCTCGTCGACGATTTCTGGAAGGACCGGCCCCAGCCGAACAAGAAAAAGGTGGAATCCCTTCACTTCAAAGTGACTTTCCCTCTTCAGCTTCTCATTCTGAGCGATGCCGAGACGGGCGAAGGCATCCAGAGCAAGCTGACGAAGATCCGCGCCAAGCTCCAGGCGAAGAAGTGCTCTGCCGGCGTTTTCAGCACTCTCGATGATATCATGTGTAGGTTTCCTAGAATTTGCTATTTCTTCAATTCCGAGGCGATTTCAATGTGATTTGTTCAGGGATGATGAACGTGCGCGGATCGGACATTCCCCACAACCCCTTGGCCTACTCGTACCTCTTCATCACTGCGGAGGAGGCCCATTTCTTCGTAGACACCGATAAAATTGACGACGAGGTATTTTGGCAATCGCTCCTTTGTCATTTCTGTTGTAGATCCGCGCCCACCTCGGAAAGGTGTTCATCCACAACTATGGTTCTGCCCTCAAGTGGATCACGGATTTCCACAACGAACACAAGAATGACGCCGGCTACAGGGTTAGTGTTCTGACTACCCCCTTTTCATTTCCCTCCTTTCCAGGTGTTCATGCCGGATGTGACGAACTACGCGATGGGTTCGATCTTCGGCGAGGATTACTCCGTCTCCGACCCCTCTCCGATCCAGGAGGCCAAGGCTCTCAAGAACCCCACCGAACTGAAGGGCATGCAGGAGAGCAACGTGAGCCTAAGGGCACTTCAGAGGGTTACCGTATCTTCAGATGAGAGACAGCGCCGCTCTGGTGGAGTTCCTCTTCTGGTTGGAGCAGGAGCTCAAGGCCGGCAAGACCTACACCGAGATCCAGTTGGCTCAAAAGGTACCCACCCCTTATTTCCACGGCTACGGTATTCTAGGTCGACGGCATCCGCGCCACCTACGACAAGTACGTGGATCTGAGCTTTGGGACCATCTCGGCTGGGGGAGACCACGCCGCCCTGCCCCATTACCACCCGGCGGGAGAGGAGGGACAGAGGATGGTGGGAGCGAACAGCGTCTACCTCGTGGATTCCGGAGGCCAATACAGGTACTCTTGCTCTGATTATGGTGGTTAGACTGGAGTTTGAGGGATGGAACTACCGATGTCACGAGGACGGTCTTCGTGAATGCGGAGAATGCCCCGGCGGAGTTCATTGAGCACAACACGCTGGTGCTCAAGGGACACATCACTCTCGCCAGGACGACCTTCCCCGATGGAATACCCGGTTGGTGAACTAGGCCGTTGATTGTGGTCTAGCGAGGATTCCCAGATTGAATTTTTTACGCTAAATTGGTGATTTCAGGTGCTCGTACCGACTCCTTCAGTCGTCAGGCCCTGTGGCAGGCTGGACTGGACTTTGGCCACGGTACTGGCCACGGCGTCGGCCACTTCCTCAACGTGCACGAGGGACCGAGTACGTTCCTTTCTCACCTCCAAATCAATGCCGCCTCTTTCAGTAGGCATCGGCTTCCGTACGAAGGGATCGGGCATCCACGCCGGAATGGTGCTCACAATCGAACCCGGCTACTACCTGCCCGGCAAGTGGGGGATTCGCATCGAGAACTGCTACGAAGTGATCCCGGCCGTGGTTCCCTCCGGCGCCAAGAACTTCCTCACCTTCGCCCCTCTGACGCTGGCTCCCATCCAGACGTCGATCATCAAGAAGGAGATGCTCGCCAAGGAGGAGGTAGGCTAGCCTAAGCTTAGGAGCTCAAAGCGGGTTTCAGATCGATTGGCTTAACCTCTACCACGACCGCGTCGTCGCCACTACCGGAGAGTACCTGAAGAAGGCGGGCAAGGAGACCGCCTACAACTGGCTGGTCGAACAGTGCCGCCACATCTGAACCCATAGTTTTTTGATTATCCCAGCTTCGGGTTGTATGCCTGTGATTGTGTATATCGTAAATAAATATTTATGTAATAAATAGGGTATACATAGAATTAGAAATGGGCAGTTCTGGGAGGGCAGGGGCAGTAGGCGGCATCGGGTCCAGGCATACCAGGGGCTCCGGGGGTTCCGTCCTGAAACATATATCATAATCTTTCATCTTTCCCTTGACTTACGTTTCCATTGTCTCCGTCCTTTCCATTGTTTCCAGCTGGTCCTGCCTCTCCTTCGGGTCCATCCTGTCCCGGTGCTCCGCTCTCCCCATCGGGTCCTGTGGCTCCAGGCCCTCCCGGTGCTCCTTCCTCTCCCTGAGGTCCTGGCGCTCCCTTGCCCTTCTGTCCATTCTGTCCCGGTGCTCCAGGCTGTCCACTGGTTCCGGCAGCTCCCGCCTCTCCCGCATCCCCGCTCTCTCCCTCCACTCCAGGCTCTCCGTCCTTTCCAGCAGCGCCGTTCTGTCCATCAGAACCGTCGGGGCCAGCAGGGCCTGCCTCTCCGTCGACTCCAGGAGGACCAGGGGGGCCGGCAGGGCACTGAATGCATCCTCCGGGTGTGTTCTGCAGGGCGACTCCAGGGCAACCAGGACGTCCAGGGTTTCCGTCCTGTCCATCGGGTCCAGGGAGACCGGGCTGGCCCGGAGGACCAGGCTCTCCAGTCGGGCAAGAGCTGGCACCCTCTGCCGAACAATGACACGTGTCAGCCGAACGACGAGGACGGGCAAAAGTAGCTCCTACTACCATATCCTTCCAGGCGTCGTCGGCGAAGCCTCTGAACTCTCCCAATTCGTTGATGGCATTGTCGTAGAAAGAGTTGATGTCGGAGAACAGAGAAGCCATGACGACGACGCTGCCCAGGGTGACGATGGCGCAGACGCCGGTTGTGGCTATCACTAGGAGACTGGTGGGGGAACTCATTCCAGGGGATGGTGGTCATCGAACGGGGAAGGTCTCTTTTATACCGCCGATTTTGGCAGAAAGAAGGCGGCCGAGGCAGTCCCGCGCGGTTTTTTCGACTGTCGAAGCCGGCCATTGTCAGCTGATTCATTTGATTCGCGTGGATAAAGCGGTGCCAAAAAGGAGACGGCCGGTTGAGCAAAAAGTGGGGGGATGATCTCTCTCTCTCTCTCTCTCTCTCTCTCTCTCTCTCTCTCTCCTTCTCCCTCTCTTTCTTTCCTCGAGCATCTTCCATTTCGTGTGAATGGGCAGGGCCATGAATTTTAGGGAAGCGGGCCGGCCCGAGGTTTTCTGAAAATCGAATTTTAAATTTAACTCATTCAAAACTTAATATTTTTTCTGTTATTTTTGTTGTAAACAATAGTTCTAAACATGCAAAAGATACTATGTAAAGGAAGATTCGAACTACCCTATAACAATTTTTGTAAGATTCCATGGCCGAGTGGCTAAGAGGTCGGACTGGCAATCCAAAACTACCCCAGTTCGATCCCCGCTCAACTAAACTTTTTTGCGTCAAGTGTTTTGATGAATAGTTATACTAGAAACACTTATTTGCCACCATACCTATAAAATAATTTTTTTCTAACTTTTGAAAAATTTGATCTCCAACCCGAACTACTGTATGATCCATGCGCGTGTTGCTGAAAACGCAATTCAAATTGAATTTTTCTTTTAAATTGAAGGTGTCCTTTACATTTCTTTTAAATATTTCTTTTTATTTCTATATTTTCAACATCTTTTCCTTGCAGAATGACTTCTTTGAACGCAGCGCTCCTCCGTCTCTTCGTCAGGAGAGCTGTTACCGCCCAGACCCTCAGGGGCTACTCGGAAGTTTCTCGGAAACGGGTCAATTTCCACCAGGTGACTCTTTTCTCTTTTCATTCAATGGGTTTTAGTTCGGTTCCATCCACCAGAGCGATATTCCCATCGAGAAGCCGCTCCGTCCGAAGCGGGATTTCGACGCTCCGAGGGCATCGACGTCCAGAAGTAGGGTCAGGGAACTGACGACCACGAGAGTGGCCAAGAAGCAGGAGACGGTGGAAGTAGGAGAGAGCTCAGTCGGTAAGAGAACCTAAAATTGGAATATTGCACGAATCTTCAAAAAATCTTAAAATTAGTTTTAAAATCGAACCAGTCGGGTGGTTTCTATACTCCATTTCGTTTTCAGAATGTTCCCGGAAGGACTACAACCCGAACCGTTTCGAAGACGGCCATCTGGTGTTGTTCTCCAAGTACTGGGACAAGAACAAGTACAAGGATCAATGGATCAAAGTACGGAAAACTGCGAAACAGGTGAGATTCCTCGTCAAATCCCCTTTAAAATCTTAATTTAGGCCAAAGCGGGCGTAGCTCTGTGCACTTGGGAGGAATTCGTGCCAGACCTCCTGGATCCCACCCTCGCTTCTTCGCTGAAAGAACTGGAATTCACGAATCCCACCGATATTCAGGTGAATTCTGCACTTTCATGGCTATTTGATCATCTATTCAGGCCCGAATGTTGCGCTATTTCCCCTCGGATAATCACCTGTTCCTGGCCGCAGAGACCGGCTCCGGAAAGACGGTCGCCTACGCCGCTCCTCTGATTTCCCACCTCGTCAGGCAGAAGAAACGAGGCAGGACCAACAGAGGTAACATCATCCTTCTACCCGTTTGATTGAAGGTCAATTTAGGTATTGTGCTGGTCGCCACCAGCTCTCTTAGCCACCAGACGTCGGCCGTTTTGACTAAGCTTGCCGAAGGCACCGGGATTACGGTAGCCACGCCGGACAGTTGCGAGGTACTCAGTCCTTTAAAGGGGAAGGAACTCGTAATATTGATTTTTCAGAACAAGTCTTGGGACATTCTAGTCGGGACGCCGGGTCTCGTAGCGAAAGAACTGGGAGTTCTCCCCTCGACGGATTCCATCAGCCACGTGGGTCATCTCGTTTGCTATTGCGAACTTCCACTTTAGATGGTCCTCGATGAGGCTGATTTCCTCCTGGACGAAAGTTTCGTCGACGTCATCACGGACATTCTGTCCCTCGTCCCAGTCGCCCATTCGGAGACCAATCGCCACAACAGAACCGAGGGTACTCCTTCTGATGACGGTGGTTGTGTAGAAGGCTGATTCAGGAGCTAAGGTGATCTTCTGTTCTGCCTCCTGTCCTGAGGAGTTGGAGTGCATCGTCGAAGGAGTCGTCGACCGGTCGAAGCTGAGCTATGTGAAGAGTGGAGGGCTGCACAAACTGCCGCTCTCCGTCGATTTGACGTTTGTGAGGTTCGGTTTCCGAGTTGAGGCAGCTTGGAAGCAGCCAGCAGAAGGCATCTTCTGATAAGCTAACTGACAAATCAACAAGAGAATGGTTTCAGGGTGCGTGAAATGGACAAATTAGAGCGATTGTGCAAGCTCGTCGATGCGGATTTGAAGCGTGGACAGCAGAACCAGAGCATCGTCTTCTGCAAGGTATCGAGGGAGTGACACGCACACACTCACTCACATGCATATATACAGAGAGAGAGAGAGAGAGAGAGAGCGGGAATAGATACAAGGTGTTTTCAGGACAAACTGACGGCCAGGTTTGTGGCGGGAGAGCTGAAGCGATCGGGAAGGGAGGCCGTCCTCTGGCGGAGCTACACCTCGCCCCTGGAGATCGAGGAGGCCAGGGTCATCGTAGCCACCGACGCCGCTGCCAGGTATGGCTTTCTTGTCACCAAAGGTATCCTGCTTGTCTTTCTAAAACCTCGGCCCGTTTCGGCCACCAAGGTTTCTGAAAATCGAATTTAATATTTAACTCATTCAAAAGTTAATATTTTTCTGTTATTTCTGTTGTAAACAATAGTTCTAAACATGCAAAAGATACTATGTAAAGGAAGATTCGAACTACCCTATAAAAATTTTTGTAAAATTCCATGGCTGCGTGGCTAAGAGGTCGGACTGGTAATCCAAAACTACCCCAGTTCGATCCCCGCTCGACAAAACTTTTTTTGCGTCAGTGTTTTGATGAATAGTTATACTAGAAACACTTATTTGCCACCATACCTATCAAATACTATTTTTCCAACTTTTGAAAAATTTGGTCTCCAACCCGGCCGCGGATTCTGGGAGAGCGGGCCGGCTCTGAGCCACCCTTGGTCTCTGTCCCCTCCTCTCCAACCAAATTGCCATTCAGGGGCCTGGACCTGCCGTGTCTGAGCCACGTGATCCAGTACGACATGTCGAAGCACGTGGTGGACTACCTCCACCGGATCGGCCGCGTCGGCCGCCTGTCCTCCCTCTTCTCCGGCCGCGTGACGGCCTTCGTCCGCACTGCCCCCGAAATCCGTGTCACAAATCTAATCGAGGTTTGTTAAAGTTTTAACTTAAAACACTTTAATCACTTCATAAAAATCGGATTGCAGACTGCGGCCAGACGGGGGAAACCACTCCAATCGATAGAAACGGACATTGCGGGAATGCTGGAGAGGAAGAAAGTTAGTGAGAGGGGATAATAAATAATAGATATCTATGCTCTTCTCTTCTAATACACCAATTATGACAAGAAAGTGGGGGAAGAGGAAAGATATGGTAGGAAAGAGGGGACGTGTCAGTGGAGGGAAATTGGAAAGACGCGTCTATCACAGAAAAGGGCACTACTGGTTGAGGATGTCCCAGACGTCGTCGTCCGAGTTCTTCTTGGGAGCGGCCGCCTCGGCCTCTTTCTTCGCCTGCATCGCCGCCCTCGTCTTGCTCACAGAAGCCTCGAATTGAGCCACGATCGACGAGTCTGAAATTAGCCAATTGAAGGATTGAAACAGATGAATTAGCTACAAATATGGGGAAAGAACCAACCATCGGGGGAGGAGAGGTTGATCAGAGAGGGTTCCTCGGCCTTCGGCTGGGTCTTCCTCGGCTGTTTCTGCTGGCTCTCCTGCTGCTTCGGCTTCGCAGGGGCGCCCCAGCCATCGTCATCTGAAATGAAGCAATGAGATGCCAGGGTGGATCTACCTTCTAAGGAGAAGAAAGAATCCGCCTTGCTGGCAGCCGGCTGACGGGAATTGGAGTCTCCGTCGGTGGTGTACTGCTTCTGGTTGGCCACACTCGACGAACCACCCGTCTGGTTAGGGTCTTCGTAACCTCTGAAAAGGAAGTTTGACTATTTGACATGATGGAAAGGCATAGTTCCTTTAATATGTAATTTAAAGGGGAAGGACCTCGTAAAATGGATTTTTCAAAGTATCTTTACAATTATTTCATCGAATAGATATCGTTTCCATGTTTCTGAAACATACCCCTTTTATGTGATTTGTACTGCAAAAGGGGCGCGTTTACACGGCCGTTTTACGCGTTTGCCGCACGGAAACACGGCTAGAGTGGGCGAGAGAGTGTGGGAAATGGGGAGACGCAGAGTTGGCGGCAATTCAAATCACAATTTCCTCCAAATCTGAACTGCTCCTAAATCGGTTCATTTTGATCCAAAATGGGTAAATGAGGTATTTTTCGGAATCCTGGGAATAAGATCTAGGCTTTTATCACAAAATCGGAAAAATTATTTTTACGCGGTCCTTCCCCTTTAATAGGGCTCTCCCGTTGGTAGCCAAGATAACTCACACTTTCCCAAGAATGGATCCAATTCCCTGGAGAGAGGGGGACTTGACAAAATCGGAGAACCCGCTCCAGGACTTCTGCCCCAACTCCGAGGCCTTCGAGGAGAATCCGTTGAGCAGACCGCCCTCTTGCGACTGAAACCGCATTTGCATCGTGCACAGAATGGGCCTACCATGTTGCCGGCGACTTGGGTGGCCTTCTGGGAGGCCTGCATGCCCACGTCCTTGGCCATGGCGGCTGCGGTGGTGGCTCCCTTGGAGAGCATGTTCCAGCCGAGGGAGAGGGAGGACACGGCCCCGGAGAGGATGTCATCCGACTGGCCGTTGTTCGAAGGGGCCGGAGTGTTGCCGAATCCCTGGTAGCGGCCATCGCTGAAAGAAAGAGGTCGAAAGGAAAGTGGGAGAAAAACGTACTTGGAGACCATTCCACCGCCGGAATTGTAGCCACCGTCGCCATAACTGCCCGTGTTTCCACCGTAGTACGACGACAAACTCGATTGAGACGACTGAAATGGCAATATATCGGGGTAGGACCACCACAATCGACATTCCATCTCAAAATGTAGAAACTGACCGGTTTGGAGCGAGCGGCTCCTCCTCCCAGCGTTGGAGGCTGGTAGTTCTTAGCCGAGGACTTCTCAATCGACCACTCCCTTCCCTCAGCCTCGGCACTAACCTGCACATCTAATTGAAAAGCTCAAATTCCAAATTACAGTACCCTATCCCTGAAGAGAGCAGCCGCCCTCGAGTTGTACTTTTCCTGGAGAGACCAGTTGTCTTTGTAATCCGGCTGCGACTCCAAGAACTCACGGAATCTGAACACCTCGGGTTGAGGAAGCAAAGGGAGTGCCTACCTTTGGTTGCCTCCGGCCTTCATCTTGTTCAGTTCGATGTCCTTCCACTTGTCCATGGTCACGGAGCGGACGAAACTGAAGAGGATGGTCGAAAGAGGAAGAAAAAGAAAGAGAGCTACCTGAGATGAACTCCCAGGCCACGGTGGAGTCCGGAGCACTCGAGGCAGATCCAGATTCCGTAGGACACCGATACCCACTGCGGATTGCTCGCCCCGCATTCCAGACAGAACTGAAAACGGCGAATTCGAATTTTTAAAATAAAAAAGAAGAAATAACGATTTTGAGGATTGTCAACTATAAAATTTAGCGTCCCCGACTGTCAGTAAAATTTGGACGAGTACCTGCATTCTCAGTTTCTACTGAGCCTTCCCGGGTTTATAGACCCTCCTCGTTTTAAATTTAAATAAATACAGTATTTTACAAACCATTAATTTTCAAAAAATAGCCCTCGCAAGGATTCACCCCAATCGGAAGTGGAATAAAAATAATCAACCGGAACTCACATTGTTTTCGTCGAGTGGTCTGAGGTCCTTGAGGACTCTCCGTGTCCTGGGACTAGCCATTGCCTTGAAATCACGAATTTAAGGCTAAAAAGAGAGAAATCCGCAAAAAAGGCATAGAAAATGAGGAAATTCGGAAGTGAGCGTTAGCCACCCTGGCGAAGGGATCAATTCGACGGGCGCGTTAAACTCAGGGCACGACATCTTCGTTGGCATTTTGGAAAGAATAACAAACCAAACATTTTAAAAAAACAGTTTATCTACTATTAGAATTTTAAAAATAAACTGATAGCTCCGGAATAATAACAGTTAACAGGGCGTTGTGATTCGGTTCTTTGAGATCTCTCAGGACGGTCTTAATTTATTCTCCAAAATGTTTTCAATCAAATTTTCAGTGGAACCATTCTACAGTATGTTTCCAAGCATAGAAGAAAACAAACAGTTTCGAGACAAATAAAAAAATCATAGCAGGCGGGATCGAACCCTGATCATCTGACTGGGGTTTGCGTGGCAGCTGTCTAGTTGACCTCACTCATCATAGCCCTGCTAGGAGAATTTTACACTGCCTCTACCGTACCCTTTAAATTTAGTTATATTTGTGGCAGTTATGTGTTGAATTCCTACGATTGTTAATCCAAACGACTGAAATAACCCTAAACGAGTATGTCCCTGAAGGCTTTGTGATGTGATGGCAACCGAAGAACGCATGTTCCCGAATCTTTCCCTAAGTCAAGACCTCTCTCTCTCTCCTCTCTCTTTCTCATGGCTCCCATCGTAAGCTCTTCTCACCAGAGTAGTAGTCGCTTTAATAGGACCAAATTTTTCAAAAGTTAGAAAAAAAGTATTTGATAGGTATGGTGGCAAATAAGTGTCTCTAGTATAACTATTCATCAAAACACTTGACGCAAAAAAGTTTTGTCGAGCGGGGATCGAACTGGGGTAGTTTTGGATTACCAGTCCGACCTCTTAGCCACTCGGCCATGGAATTTTACAAAATTTATATAGGGTAGTTCGAATCTTCCTCTACACAGTATCTTTTGCATGTTTAGAACTATTGTTTACAACAAAAATAAGAGAAATATATTAACTTTTGAATGAGTTAAATTTAAAATTCGATTTTCAGAAAACCTCGGGCCGGCCCGCGTTTCGGCCACCCTTGGTGCAAAGTCAAAGCAGCTCTCTTCCACTCTCTGGATGTGTACATGTTTCTGCCCAAGTTATCCTACGGATCTGAACGTATTTGACCAACTGAAACACGGTGCCAGTGCACTGAGAATGTAGAAAACAGTGGAGGACATGACTTGGTGGACAGAACAAGTCAGAAGAAGGACTAGGCTGATGGCCGTCAAAGGTTGTTTCGAGGAGAAAGACGAAATGGGTGTTTCGGCTGCCCCATTGTCAGATGGAAGAGAGATGATGACCGTTGATGAACAGCGAATGGACTCCGCTGGGTAGAATAAGAACAATAGGACGGCTCCCAAGGGAGGAGTATGTTTTGAAGCTGCCATAACGCGTGAGAAATTTTAAAACCTCTGTTTAACGACCTGCTCTCGACGGTGGTCTCGTGACTAGGAAGGCCAGCTGAAGCCTCTCCACCAAGCTCCTGTTTCTAGATCAACTGAAGAGCTTCCTCAACTTCAGAGCTGCTTGCCAATGAGAGGATACCCACGTCTTCTAGTCTTTTACACGGTCCTGGCCCAGTTCCTCATCGAAGGCGTAGACGACCTCGACACCTGGGTTCTTCGTGTCCATTCACAAGGTAAACTACAGTAAGCATGACGACTGGTACCGATCCCTGAGATTCAAATTTCGTTGAATCTAAAAGTACAAGCACCATTGTTTCTGTTACACAACTCTCTAAGTAATGTTTAGGAACGGCGTCATCTGGTCACGAAGCTAAATGACGCATCCCTCTTAGCGATAAGCGTCTGTCTAGATTCGAACGAAATACAAATCGCTACAGTATGTAAACATCGAGAAACTTGACAATATGTACCGTATGCTTCAAAAGAGACCAACTAGCGAACCGAAGTCTCTCTTCCTTTGCTGTAACAAACTTTTAATAGCCTTTCCAGCTGGCTGCCACGTGACTAGTCTAAATATGGTGTAAAAAGGCCATTCTCTGTGCGGAAGGAACCCGTTGCCTCCATCTGATCCGAAAACAATCCTGACTTGATTATTGGAGTTCGAACTTCTGAAAAATCGAAAGTGCCTTTGGCGGACGAAGAAAGTGTCCTGGCCGGTCACACGGCAGAAGGTCGCATGGTTCAGATGTACTAGTCACGAATCAGACTCCAATCCATAGAACCACAATCACACGGTCACAGAGACACAGACACACGTGCACACACAAAGAGAGAGTGAGTGATCATCGACTGTCCCTTCCAATCCATGTTTCCCTGTTCTTCGTCCAGTCGTGTGACCTAGAAAAAGTTCCGCCACGAGAACCTTGTCCTCGGCACGTTTTCAACCTCCATCGAATTTCAACGAATTTCCTGTTCCCCGCCATTTCTGCCACGTGGCCTCCCCCTTCTTTGGCAGTAAAGCGGAAGCGATCTCCGGTGCGCAGGCTGGCAGCAGCACGTGGTGTCCCGCAGCAACCGGAAGCCCCACCAAGATGCGATCTCGATGCGTCGGTGGCAGCAGCTGTGTGAGGTCTTTTGGGAGGGCGGCTGGCACAGGGGCAGGTTAGTAAGGAACGGGTTGGATCAAGGCTACAGTGTACGGGGACAGCGGATAGGCGGCGCGCGCGGACGCGGGGCGGGTGGCGCTAGTCATGCACGCAGCACTCGCGCCGACCAGCGCCGTTTCTCCTCAGGAGCTACAGGCCGTCAGAGACCTCAGGTAGGGTCCTGCAGGGAAAGCCCTGGGAGACAGGGACTTTGACACAACCATCGATTGATTGCTCTCTTGTCACTTCTTTGGTGGACCGAAAAGTTGCATCTCCGACCGCTATCTCTCTATTCGAGATTCAATTTTAAACAGTTTTAAACTTTGCGGTTCAATTAACTATTTGAGAGACATTTTTGACTATACGAGAAACAATTCTTTCCTTTTCATTATCGCCAAAGCCAAGTTAGCCGAAAGTTGAGGACCTGTCAATTCTTCTGTGGCTTCCAACGCCGGTTTTTCTTGTTTCTTGGGCATTTATTTATATTTTTATATTATAAAATAATAAAAAAAACTCGTAAATGGCTGTTGATACACATGAAAAGTTCAATTTCAAAACATGAAAAACTACATTTTGAAAGTTTTCAAAAAAAAAGATTTGCCGATAAATATATGGAGCTCTCTCCGATTTTCTGTGACCGTTTGCTTGTCTCTCTCTCTCTTTCTCTCAAGTTCTCTCTGTTTCTCTGTTTCTCTCTTACCCCCTCTCTTATGTTTACAGTACTGTTCTTCGCTTCATCCTTCGGCCATTAGAAGATCGATGGTCGGGTGTAAAAGTGTTCGCTTTTATCTCTCCTTTTTCTTGTTTTCCTTCTCCCTTCGAAACAGTATCGCGATCGCATCTCTCGCATGACGTCATCCGGAGATCCCGAGATTTTTCCTCTGGTCAAAGTCGCATTCAATCAAATTTCGAAACTCTCTGAATCTATCTTTCTCTCTCTCTTTCTCTCTCTCTCTGTCTCTCTCTTTCTCTCTCTCTCTCTCTCTCGCTCTCTCTCGCCCTCTCTCTCTCTCTCTCTCTCTCTCTCTCTCTCTCTCTCTCTCTCTTTTGAATCTCTTCTCACGATACTGAAAACTATATGCCAAAAACTAAATGGATCTATTTTCGATGCCACGCCTCAAGAAATCTTTTCAAGAAACCACTGCAAAATACTGCGATACTAAAAACTAGATGTCAACCGTATGGTTCTATTTTCGATGCCACGCGCCAGTAGAAACCTTGACTTCCAAACGGGGATGCAATTTGGCGTGAAAGTCAAAAGACCACATTTTCGGGGGAAAACTCCATTCGTCCTTGCGGTTGATTCGAATTGTCAGCCGTGGGTTTGGAAATGCGATTTCCTTTAGAAAAAAGGCAGCTGGCAGCCGGCTGGCCGATCTTCGATTCAATCGAAGCCTTCTGACTAGTTTGCGCCTTCTCACGTGAGAGTTTTCCGGAAGAGACAATAGAACAGTAGGAAAAGGGTGTGAGTCTTAGGGACCAAGACAGTCAACCAAATTTGCTTCTAGCTCTTTTCCCCGAGTTCCAATACTGAAAATCCCATTTCAGGACAATTCTCCCTCAGTTGGAGTGCCTCACAGACAACTACATAATCAGATGGCTTCGTGCCAAAGAGTACCGATTCGACGAGACAGCCGAGGCTCTGAAGAAACACGTCATCTTCAGGAAAGCATGGGAACTTGACACTATCGCCGATTGGCAGGCACCAGAGGTGGGATTTTGTTTTATTTTGTTGATATTGGGGAAGTTACAGTGTAAAAACAACCCGAAATTATTGAAATTAACAGATTGAAGCTATTTCCTGTGAGATGTGGAAGTTGCGCCCCACTTGCATAAAAGGGTGCGGCAAACGGCAGCCTGGCCCCGCCCAACCAAATGTGCTCTCTCGCTGAACCAGTTCCGAAAACTGCAGTTTGAAAGAAAACCTTCTAACTTTTACGGTCTTCTTCATATACAATTAAAAAAGTAGACGCTTCAAATCAAAAAATTTGAAGAAGTGTTCCATTTTAAGCAGTTTTTGTTTTCCCACATTTTTTTTCTTTTTCAGTAATCATTGCAGTGGTTTCGCACTTGAACGCGGCACAGGTTTTTGACAGTTTTCAACTCAAAACTCCGCAAAAACTTTTTCAACAATTTTCAATCTCCGTAGGCGTTTAGACAACATTTTCACCTTTAAAATGTATTTTAACAAGGTAGGATGAAAATCATCAGGGAAACACTAGAAGACAAATGAACATAAAGGGGATGGACCTCGTAAAATTCATTTTTCAAAGTCTCTTTACAATTATTTCATCGAATAGATGTCGTTTTCATGAAAAAAAAATTCTGAAACATACCCCTATTATATGATTTCGACTGCAAAAGGGGCGCGTTTACACGGCCGTTTTACGCGTTTGCCGCACGTGAACACGGCTAGAGTGGACGAGAGAGTGTGGGAAATGGGGAGACGCAGAGTTGGCGCCAATTCAAATGACAATTTCCCTTAATTTCAAGCGCTCCTAAATCGATTCATTTTTTTAATCCAAAATGGGTAAAAGAGGTATTTTTCGGAATCCTGATAACGAGATCTAGTCTTTTATCACAAAATCAGAAAAATTATTTTTGCGTCCTTCCCCTTTAAGTCTTATAAACACCAAGTTTTCCGCTGAATCATTGCGTAGTTCTCGATTGATAAACTATTCTGTTTGTAAAGTCTTCGTTTTAGCTCATTTTGCCTCCAACGCTTGACTGAGTATCATTCATTCCTTCATTCATTCAAGAAATTGCTTCCCCACTTCCAAAATGAAATACCTTCCTTTCTCTTTTGTTTTCGACCCGTCGCAATCGGCCGCAGACCGATTTCTCCCCCCTCCCCTTTCCATCAAAACCATCAGATGACTCACCACCTTCATCACTTTCTTTACACTGCCTGCAAACAGAAAATTGCGAAATCAAAAGTTAGATAGTCGTAAAATGGTCATCAGCTGACCCCGAAAGGCGCGATCTGGGCGGAGATCAACCGACGAACGGCACGTGACTCTCGGGATCGTATCGCTCAAAAACAGGCCAAAATTCAACTGGAATTCGGTTTTTACACTGTAAAATTTGTTTTAAAATTCCCATTTCAGTGTCTGGAGAAGTATTGTGGCTACGGACTGTTGCCGGACAAAGAAGGCCGTCCCATCCTCATGTCTCTCCTCGGAAATACAGACGTCGATGGTGAGTTCGGATTGGCTGGAATTCAGGTGTTTACGGGTTGTCCGAGTTCTAAGAACACTTTTGCGCGAGATTCCATCGGGGACGACCGGCGACCTTGGAAAGACACGCAGGCGACACGCAGAGTGCACGGGGGACGGGGGAGGAAGAGTTTGGAAAAGAGGAGAGATCAGAGACATGGAAGATTTTGGTTCATTGATCGCATAGAAGGATGAAAGGCCAATTTAACTACCAACGCTTGATTGAGGATCATTTTGATGAGTTCTTTTTGAAACTTGGAGACACGGACTTCGACTGATCCGCAAAACTAGATAAATGCTAAGCATAGGATCCAAACAGTGGAAGAATGTGTCAAAAGCCGCTTAGGATCATTTTCATGAACATAAAATCGAAACAGTGGAGTAATTTAACAAAGCTCCCAGAAAAAAGGCAAAGTAAAGAAGGTCTAACAGCCCATTTTGCCGTCCTTGCCGTATCACTAAAGCATGTGGAGAAAGATGGTATTCCCCTAAAATTTTGAAATTTTACAACATGCCAATGTTTAAAGGGGAAAGACCGCGTAAAATTCATTTTTCAAAGTCTCTTTACAATTATTTCATCGAATAGATGTCGTTTTCATGAAAAAAAAAATTCTGAAACATACCCCTATTATATGATTTCGACTGCAAAAGGGGCGCGTTTACACGGCCGTCATTGAAAAATCAATTTCACGCGGTACTTCCCCTTTAATACTCAGGCTAGTAGAAGAAGCCAAAAGAGGCTATTTTTAACCAAGTAACAATTTTCTAGTAGTTGGTCCCGCAACGATTGTTGATTTTCCATGACGAGGAATTAAATGCAGGGAAGGCCACGCGCAATTCTCGCTGAAACATAAATTTTTTTCGAGAGTTATCGATTGGAAAAATCAGTTTTTTACATGTTCGCCAGAAAGCAAATGCACGCTATGAAACAGTGGAGTGCTATGGACTAAGTTGGGATCCCTGGGTCCCGCAACGATAACTTTTGAGCTATCCGCGGACAAATACCTATCGCCAAGAAATCAAAAGTGCTTCAGCGGAGATCGCACCCTTGTTGTTAGGTTGGTAGTTTTCCTGTAGGTCGGTTAAACGTGCCTGAATGAAATTTGAAACTGGATAAGCCAATAATCGAGTACAGAATTAGTTCTGGATAAACTAATGTCCTTGTTTCAGGTCTCCTGAAATCCGTCGCCTCCCTCGACTACATCAAATTCTCCCTGGCAGCCATCGAAAAAGGCCTCCAATTGTGCGAACTGAAGGCCCAGGAGACCGGCCGTCCCTTCGAACAACTGATGCTCATCTTCGACCTGGACCACATCGGAACCGCCCACTTCAGTAGCAAACAATTCGCCTCCACTTTCACTACCCTTCTGCAACTATTCCAGGACCACTACCCAATGATCCTCCGCAAAATTCTCATCATTCGGTGGGTGGATACCAAACTTTTTGGATTGTTTCTTTAGGGCACCGGAAATGGCTCGAATTGCCTATGCTTCGATCACAGCTATTCTTACTCCTTCGATCACGAGGCTGATTGAAATGCCTTCTGAAGCTGACTGGAAATGGACACTGGCGCAGTATGTGGACATCGACGCCTGGCCTATGCATTGGGGAGGAAGGAAAATAGAAAACGGAGACCCCAAGTGCCCCTCGGCTATCAGGTTGGTGTAATCACAGTTTATAATTTGGATCAAGGGCCTCTCGCTCTCTCTCTCATTTTTCTCTCGCATTCCTTGCCAAAAGCAGTCGAAGGGCCTTTGGTTGCCAAACAGCGGTTATAGCGGCCTTTTGATGCCAAAAGCGGTTATAGCGGCCTTTGGTTAACAAAAAGCGGTTATACCGGCCTTTGGTTGCCAAAAAGCGGTTATAGCGGCCTTTGGTTGCCAAAAGCAGCCCAAGCGGCCTTTGGCTGCCAAATAGCGGTTATAGCGGCCTTTGGTTGCCAAAAAGATGCTGAAGCGGCCTTTTGATGCCAAAAACGGTCCAAGCGCTCTTTGATTTGCAACAAAGCGGTTAAAGCGGCCTCTCGTAGCCAACAAGCAGTCCAAGCGGCCATTGGCTGCCAAATCGCGGTACAAGCCACCGTTTGTTGCCAAAAAGCGGTTGAGCATCCAAAAAGCGGTCTAAGCGGCCTTAGGTTGCAAAATGCGGTTCCGACACCCTTCTCTCTTCAAATCTCTCGCACATTTTCCCTGATCCCCGTAGTTTCCGGCCAATCATCCTCCCCTTCACCTACTTCGCGAAAACTAATTGCGCTCCCGCGGGGCCGTCGTCTTTTCGATAGAAAAAGAAAAAAAATCCACAGATACATTTGGCCTGGAATGTTTATTTTAGATGTAATACTTGCTAATTGGAACTTCCTTCCTTAAAGGGGAAGGACCTCGTAAAATTGATTTTTCAAAATATCCTTATAGCTTCATTGAATAGATATCGTTTCCACGATTCTGAAACATACCCCTTTTATATGATTTGGACTGCAAAAGGGGCGCGTTTACACGGCCGTTTTACGCGTTTGCCGCACGGCGCGTTTGCCCTGGGAATGAGTTCTAGGCTTTTATCACAAAATCGGAAAAAAAATTTACGCGATCCTTCCCCTTTAGCCAAAGCCAAAACAGGATTTTTTTCCCCGTATTCCTGTGTTTCAGATATGGTCTCGGCCCGATCCCCGACAACTACTACGTGAATCCCAGAACGGCCATGCAAGACTACGACCAACTGACGACTGTCTTCGCAGGAGACAAACTTCTGATCTCCGTCCGAGTGAAGGAGGCGTCCAAGATTAGGTAAACCCTCCTTCTTATTCTGAATTCCTAGATCTCTCTTTCAGCTGGCAGTACATGACAGACGAGGATGACATCGGCTTCCAGATCCACTTCGACCCCACATCCAAGGCGGAGAATCTTTCTGAGATGGAGAACGTCTACCCCTACATTAGACTGGAATGCACGAATGTACCCATCAGCGACCATTTCGTGGCCCACAACCCTGGAAACTGTAGGTTTTTAAAATACTTTATACTTTATATTATTTATATTATTACTTTATATTTAATGGTTTAGATGTCCTGGAGTTCGACAACTACTACTCTTGGTTCGCGGCGAAGCAGCTGCGATACAACATCGAAATCGAGGAGATTTGAGGGAGTGTACATAGCTGCTGTATATTGCGCTATACTAACGGACGAGTACTACATATTATTTAATAAAAGTTTAACAGTTTTATTACGATCACAAGAAAAATAGACTTTTTTCGATCCTGTAACTTGTTTTATGGGGAGGGCAAGGGCCGACAACAAGTAAATCACACTTCTAAAGGTTTAGATGACAAGAAACTACAGTAATCTTAGACTGGGTCATGGTATATTACAGTAATCCTGGAGTGTGCCACAGTCAACTACAGTAACCCTGTACTGGGTAACAATGCATTACAGTAATCTATGAGTGGGTCAAGGGAAACCACAGTACTCCTAGAATGGACAATAGTAAACTACAGTAACCCTTGCTGAGCAACAGTTAAATACCGTAGTCGTAGAGTGGGACACGGTAAACTACAATACTCCTAGACTAAAATGGACCATAGTTAACTACAGTCGCCAATTTCTGTACAATACTGGGAAACTACAATTACGGGCTATATGTTACCGTAAGGTACCGTAATCTTTGTAAGGGAGGCGAGTCTTTAATCGTGCCGAGTTATGGACGGTAGGCCTATAGCTATTGAGCTATGATAAACTACCGTAACCTGACTGCGTTATTGTAAATTACAGTTAGCCCGGAATGTGCCACAGCCAACTAAACTAACCTTAGGCTTGACTACAGTAAGCTACCGTAATCTTAGTCTAGGTCATCCTGGAATGGGGCAGAGTAAACTAAAGTAAGCCTAGAATGCGCCACGGTAAATAATATTTAGGAAAGGAGTTTTCTCCATTTTAGTGGCAGTGCGGCGATCTCAGATTTCAATTGCTTTCTTGGTTGGGCGCCCGTTTGCCGCACACTTTTATGTAATTTGGGCGCAACTTTCACAAGTCACGGGAAATAGCTTTAATCTGTTAATTAATCTATATTAACCCTTCTGGGCCAATTACAGTAACCCTGCCAGCGACCTGGAAAACTACAGTAGAACCATCATGAACAGTTTATTCCTTAATAAATAGAAAACCCCCAATTTAGCAGAGATGGAGGGTTTCGCAGATTTCCTTAGCTGGCTTGTGTTCCTTGAGGGCTTCGATGATCGCATCGAGGCTTTGAGCCACAATCTTCTCGCAGAAGTTGACCAGGAAACTAGGAACGTCGTTGGCACAGAAGTCGTGGACAGCCTATTGAAAGTTATAGTTAAATTTTGAACATTGGTTACCTTTTTGACGTCATCTCCGTGTTTCAAGGCATCATCGACAGTCTGGACTACGTTCAGGCAGATGTCACAGAGGGAATTCTCCGGATTTCTGGCGGAGACCACTGCCAGGAGGAGGAACAGAGCGAAGAGGAAACGCATTCTGAGTGAAGGCAGTGGGAGAGGGAAGGGGAGAGAGAGAGAGAGAGAGAGAGAGAGAGAATAACGCTAGACGATCGAAATGAAAGATTGGAGAGGAATGGATCGGTTGGATTGCGGGTGGAGAGTGTAATGTGATGGGAGGCTGTTATCTCGTGAGTCAATGGCTGGGAAAGCAAAACAGTGACCTTTGACGGAGGGAGTATATGATAACAAAAAGTGTCAATACGAAATGAAGATAAAGGGCATGCCAAAGAGACGGTTGATTGTGTGAGTCTTGTGGTTTCCCTATAATGAAGAAATAGGAGCAAATGTGATGAAACCTTGCACTTCGGTTTGTTACATAATCATCTTGACTGGGTAATATTTGCGATTTCAATAGACAACAACTGTTTATTCTTTGAGGGGATCGATATTGATCGTCTACATCTGCTTCGCGACGAGATAATCAACAATATCAGAGCTAAGAATGAGAGAAAGCGGCCTGAGGTCAGAAAAGGCAGCAAGCGGCCTGAGGTTAGCAGAATACGCTGAAAACGTCTTGAGATCCGATATTTAGAATCTCCCCAATTGACATTTCAATGGGAAGGACCTCGTAAAATTGATTTTTCAAAGTATCTTTATTATAGTTTCATTGAGTAGACATAGTTTTCACGATTCTGAAACATACCCCTTTTATATGATTTGGACTGCAAAAGGGGCGCGTTTACACGGCCGTTTTACGCGTTTGCCGCACGGAAACACGGCTAGAGTGGGCGAGAGAGTGTGGGAAATGGGGAGACGCAGAGTTGGCGGCAATTCAAATGGTAATTTCCTCAAATTTCAAGCTGCCTAAATCGATTCATTACGATCCAAAATGGTTAAGAGGTATTTTTTCGAAATCCTGGGGATAAGATCGAGACTTTTATCACTAAAAACAAAAAAAATTATTTTTACGAGGTCCTTCCCCTTTAACGCAGAATCAATGGCTCATTAATTTGCTCTCGCTGTTCTATCTATTTATTTGAATGTATCAGCTGCAATCAACAAAGGGAAATGCCAAAGCAGATCCTATCTGGAGTCTTTCCTGCATTGATTCCCTCGAGAATAGTGTCCTTCTTCGCCCCAATCCACTGGCAGGTGCTCATAAGGAACTGCGGATTAACGGCGTTACAGAAAGAATCGATCGTCTGGTATAAAACTTGTGGCTGCCGAATGGAATTTTACCTCCTCGATATCGTCTCCATTGTCATTGGCGTCGGCGATGGCTTGCGTGAGATTTTCGCACATCTCGCAGAAGGGCTTTGTTGCCCAGACGGAAGCGCTGAAGGCCAAGAGGAAGAAGAGGACTTTCATGGCTGAGAGGATGCCTTGGTCTCCGGGATTCTAGCTTAAATAGTGGTGGAGTGAGGGATTAGGGAAATTTTGCTGTTGTTTTGCTGGCAGTAATCCACTATTTACATCACAGCATTTTGGTTACAGGAAATTCTTTTACTTATTAATTCTAGGAAAACCTATTAGTTTTTCTAGAATTAGATGGAAAACTATTAGTTTTAAGAAAAGGGTGTTCTGCTTCTCTAACCGTTTCTTCTGCGTCTCTAACCTTGTCTTCTGCGTCTCTAACCTTGTCTTCTGCGTCTCTAACCGTTTCTTCTGCGTCTCTAACCCTGTCTTCTGCGTTTATAATCTTCCCTGTTGCGCCACACTGACGCACAACGCAGTTGCAGCGCTGCGCGACAGACAATGGAGCATTTTACATCAGAAACGTCACAAAAGTACATCAGAATACGAAAGAACTGCAACTGAACACAGTAACGGCACCGAATTTATTTATTTACGCAAGTTACTTTTGCCAGAGTAGTTTCAACCCCCCATTGTTCGGTGCCCTTTTCTCTGTAGTGGTGCTTAGTCGGAGGTGCCATCCTCATCTTCCGGGAGGTCCTCGTCTTCGTCGTAGTACGTCTTGTCCTTCGTAATGAGCACCTAGGAAACCATATTTTCTGTTTCCCCCATCCTCACCTTTGTCCACTGATGGTGCAGGAGGCCAATTCCGGTCAGATCATCGACGAATGTCTTGAATCCGTCGTAGGTGTTGACAAGTCTGATGAGCCTGTAGGTGGCGCTCTTCGGCAGAACCACCTTAGGCAAGTATTAGTTGTTTCTTATTAAACGCACCTTCTCAGCCATGAACTGCTCAATGGAGGGGAAAGTCTCCTTGTCCGCAATGCAGAGGTACGCGTAGTTGGTGGCCGCCTTGGACCATGTGATGTTCAGAGTAGACTTGACGGCTTTGATTACGGCATCGTATCCCTTGACGGTCTCGCGGTTTCCCTTGTGAGTGAAGTAGTCCTGGCAGGCTGCCCTCACGGTCTTTCGAATCTGCGACTTCTGAAAAAAGTCTCCTCCTTCTCTCCTCTCTCACCCTCTATCTCTTTCTCTCTCCCCCCTCTCTCTCTTCCCTCTCTCTCCCTCCCTCCCTTTCTCTCCTCTTTCTAACATACCAGGTTCTCATTGATCTCACTGAAGTCGCGCTTTCCAGTGATTCCAACGACTTTCCTGGTCTCCAGGAAATAGGACGCGTTGTCGAACGCCGAGCGGAAGAAATCCAGGACCTTGACGGGCTCGTCTTGAGCGACCTGAAACAATTGAGCCCAGTCAGTGTCACACGTACAGCTTTCTTGTGGATCTGGATACGCAACGCATTCTCAGTCACCGCAAGCTTATCCAGATTAGCCTGAAGTAGAGGGAGCGGCCGTCCGAAGAGAGGAGAAAGGAGTGAATGAGGCGGAAAGTGACCTCCATGCAACACGTCACCTCATTAAACGCCCTCGGAATAATCGCGTATTCCAAATTTCCTAATTTTCCCGTCGAGGACCTCCTCGTTTCATTTTTCTTGAGATTTTTCAATGGGGCCGTTAAACGCAGGACAGAAACGTCCGGACCACCTGCAGATTCCGACTTTGATGCCACAATTCTAAAAAAAAATTAGCTCCTAGAATTATGGAAAACTATTAGTTTTCCTAGAATTATGGATGGAGAATAACGGGTCCTTTGTCGATAAACCTTTCCTTCACTTCTACAGTTCTTGTTCTCTATTCTCTATTATTGGATCACAGGAGATAAAACACTTCCATGATAACTATCATGGAAGTGTAGATCAGAGAGAGAGAGAGAGAGACAGAGAGAGAGAGAGACAGAGAGAGAGAGACAGAGAGAGAGAGAGTGAGAGAGAAAGAGAGAGACAGAGAGATTTTCATACATTTGTAATTTCCCAAATTTCAAAACTTTCATACCTTTGTAATTTTGGAAGTTGCAAAACAATTCAGTCAGACAATTTAGCTTCCACACGCAGCGACTGTCCTTCTATGGAATTCTTCAGAAGTCCGTCAAGTTGCTTGTAGCTGCGGAGATCCGACTCGTAGTAAGCCTTGACTGCCGGGTGGGAGGGTCCGAACACCTTGCGATCCGCCAGCGAGACGACGGCTCCCGCCGGAATACCGAAGAAGACCTGAGAATTGAGATTTTCTGAAGAATAGAGGGATAACTGATTGGTGGCCTCATGATAAAAGAACAGAAAACGGTCTGAGCCTAGCTGTATACGCAGAAAGCGTCTTAAGATCTCTTTTTAAATATACATAACCCCTTGCGTTATGACCCAAAATATGCTATCTATTTATTTGAATGTATCAGCTGCAATCAACAAAGGGAAATGCCAAAGCAGATCCTATCTGGAGTCTTTCCTGCATTGATTCCCTCGAGAATAGTGTCCTTCTTCGCCCCAATCCACTGGCAGGTGCTCATAAGGAACTGCGGATTAACGGCGTTACAGAAAGAATCGATCGTCTGGTATAAAACTTGTGGCTGCCGAATGGAATTTTACCTCCTCGATATCGTCTCCATTGTCATTGGCGTCGGCGATGGCTTGCGTGAGATTTTCGCACATCTCGCAGAAGGGCTTTGTTGCCCAGACGGAAGCGCTGAAGGCCAAGAGGAAGAAGAGGACTTTCATGGCTGAGAGGATGCCTTGGTCTCCGGGATTCTAGCTTAAATAGTGGTGGAGTGAGGGATTAGGGAAATTTTGCTGTTGTTTTGTTGGCAGTAATCCAATATTTAAATCACAGCATTTTGGTAACAGGAAATGGTGACAGCGCCCGTCAGACAATGTGGCTTCCTCATGTAGCGACTGTCCTTCTATGGAATTCTTCAGAAGTCCGTCAACTTTTCGTTTCGTTCCTCATCCGAAACCTAGCTAGAACAAGGCAATTCTCTCTTTATAATAACAAATAACATCAACAAAACAAAGCTAAAATCTCTATCGAAGGCTTAAGGAAGTTGCTTGTCGCTGCGGAGATCCGACTCGTAGTAGGCCTTGACTGCCGGGTGGGAGGGTCCGAATACCTTGCGATCCGCCAGCGAGACGACGGCTCCCGCCGGAATACCGAAGAAGACCTGAGAAATGAGGATTTTCTGAAGAAGGAGAGGGATACCTGATTAGTGGCCTTTTCCTCGATGGCTACCTCCTCTCCCGCCTCGTATCCCATCACTTTGGCCAGCCTTTCCCTCGAATTCTGCAATCTGACGGACTCCGCCAGATAACCGCGGTTCATTGGGTTCTGGTAGTATCTAAAATGGAAAATATCACTTATTGGGTCAATGTCCTACTCCAAAAGTGACATAGGAGGCATTCTCCTTGCGGGAACGGGCTGTCCCTTGAGGAACCACTTCTTCGGATCGACGGCAGCCTCGAGGGCCATCTCGTCGTAGTAGGCCGTCCTCACGCGGCCTCCCGCCTTCTCAATCGCCGCGATGGCCGTCTGCGAGGCGTACTGCACCTCAATGTCGATCTTGTGCGTGAAACCGTCGGCACCCTTCAAAATTCGAATAAAAACGGGAAGATGGGGGCAGGGGTACCTCGGCGGTGAGGTCGAAGCCGCACTGTCTCAAGTGGGGTTGGATCTTGAACTTCCTGGTGGCGCAGAGGGCGGCCACGTCGATCGGACGGGAGGGATCCACCCAGCCGAGGTCGATCAGACGGGAGAGTTCGATCAGAGACAGCGGCTGGTACTCACGGCGCAGACTGGAAATGGGGAGTTGTAGGGAAACTCACGGTGAGATTGAAGAGGAACTTACTTGATATCGGCGTTCATCTGTTTCTCCCCGGGGAACATGCGCTGCCAGGGACGGAAGAAGTCTCCCCAGATCCAGCCGAGCGGAGGCTTCGCGGCCCTCTCCAAGGCTCCTTGGGTATGACCTGCCTGAAATAATATAGTTTTTGGGGAACATCATGTTGGAATCCAACATGACTGCCTAATTTACTTTTTTTAAAATTTTTTTTATTATTTCCCAAGAGGAATTGAACAATTCGTCCAAAGGCGAAAATTCAACCTTAAATTTTAATTTTTAGGCTCCTCAAGTTTATATAAAAAATTAATTAAAACATGCCTCTTTAGAAAGAATTTGACGTCATTTATCCCGGTTTCAAGTGCATTATTACTGTAAACAAATGGATAACTTGATTTAAACGTATAATATTCACAATTTTAATCCAGGTCGCGAAAGGAAACAAAAATAATTAAGCAAGGATGGCTCAGGGCTGAAGACCAAAATTTTTTTCAAAAGTTAGAAAAAAAAGTATTTGATAGGTACGGTGGCAAATAAGTGCCTCTAGTACAACTATTCATCAAAACACTTGACGCAAAAAAGTTTTGTCGAGCGGGGATCGAACTGGGGTAGTTTTGGATTACCAGTCCGACCTCTTAGCCACTCGGCCATGGAATTTTACAAAATTTTATATAGGGTAGTTCGAATCTTCCTTTACACAGTATCTTTTGCATGTTTATTATTATTGTTTACAACAAAAATAAAATAAAGATATTTCCATCCAGATTTTAAGTTTCAAGAGTCCTCTGTTTCCTACCTGGTTGGTCGCCTTGCGAATCAGTCGTCCGGTGGTCCTGGCCCCGACGTTGTCCCTCAAATCCTGAATCTGAACACGCGACGCGCGCTCCACCAACTTCAGGGAGCGCTCTGTGGCTGCGGTGGCCTTTTGCGCCATTCCTAAAGGACCAGGAGACTTCAAAAAAACTGAATTCCTCCGAAATCTCAGGGTTCGAACCCAGAACAAAGAAATAGAGAACAGGGAGTGGTACACGTATTCATCAAGACCAAGCCAGTGGTTAAATTGGAAAATCACAAAGTAAGAGGAGAGATGGAATGGAGTTATGCACCAAGGGGATGAGACAACAGTATGGACAAATAGATGGCAAAGGGGAGGGGGTCACTCGAAGACCTGGTAGGCCAGGGTGGAGATGCGCTGGCGCTTCGTGATGAAGAACAGGGCGCCCGCGCCTGAAATTGAAGAGTAAAGTGGGGCTCCAGAAGAAGATGGTCCGAAGAGGCAGCTTTTTCCCTTCAGAATCACGTGACAGCCTGGTATCATTTAAAGCCAAAACTGACCGATGGCGCATCCAAAGACGAGGGAGAAGAGGCCGAGGACGAACATGGAGCCGCCGGTGTATCCCTGGTAGGGGGCTGGAGGAGGCGGAGGCGGGTACTGCGTCAGCGAGGAGGAGGCCACCACGTAGTCCTGAACACTCCCTCAGTTAAACCCTTGGCTGTGGCCTACCTCCGTCTTTCCGGCCACGGCAACCGGGAACTTCCAATCCTGCTTCGCCACAGTCGCGTTGAGTTTGGCGATGAAGTCGGCCGTCGAGAGCTCGGCCTGAAGAGGATTGATGGATGCGGGCGGAGTGCCATTCATTACCGTATGATCGTAGGAGGTCGTGGTGTTCGCGGCGGCTATCGTACTCTTCTCGGCCACTCGGAAGAACACGAGCAGCGCATTATCCGGAGTCTCCGTCTGAATTCACGATTGGAGTGCAGAACAGCCAAGCTTACAAAGAAGGCCTTGATGCGGAAGGGAGAGACGGGTCCCGTGGCGAACATGGCTGAGGAGAGGGCGGTCGCCACGGCTTCCTCGCCCGCAGTGTATACGTTGGACAGGCGTTCTGAAGGGAAGCTATGAGACTGGGAATGGGAAGAAACTGACGATTTCTGATGGAGAACATGAAGGAGCCACTGGGAGCCAGCTGACGGGCGTAGCAGTCTCGGATCGAGGAGGCCGTCTGGGGAGCGAGGGTGGAGGAGAGGATCAGGAGGGAGGTGCTGGAGACAAGGGCGCCCTGGAAAAGAAGGATACTCAGTTGACAATAATAATCAAAATTAGGCTCTCATGGTTTTAATCTACGTCCCTGACCCTTCCATTTGCGTCTCGAATGGCTTGTTTATGTGATGAACGACAGTTTACATTACAGTATTCAATTTCCCCGCAGCGCCACCCTTGGCAGGAAGCCAAATGAGCTCACAAAACACACAAACCTTTGAATATGTGCGTAGAATGACATTCCTCTCGTCCCTCACAATCTCCTGCACATTTCCACTGGCGTCTACGGCGCGGAACACGTTTCCGATCTCACCGGCCACCTAAAAGTGACTCTCTGAAGAATCCAATGGCAGAATCCAACCTTTCCGTAATCCTGCCAGATGAGACTCTTGTTGACGAAGATATCCGAGAGGTCCTTCATCGCCAACTTCTCCCCTTCCTTCGAGACCTCGCCCGACGTCTGCGGGATCTGCGCCATGTCGGAGCACCTGCCGATGGCCAGGCTGTACTCATAGCCTGAAGATGCTCTTGCAAGATTCAGTGGAATAGGAATACCTGTGTAGTAATCGTGGACGAATACGAAGCCTTCCTTGGCGGGCGTTCCGAAGAAGGGAATGGCCTCTCCGGCCTTCAAACCAGCGGTAGTGACGATCGAGAGATTCTGGCTGCGGGAGTAGAACAACTGAAATGGGAATTAATCGATT
This sequence comes from Oscheius sp. G VE-2021, assembly GCA_022343465.1. NCBI lineage: Eukaryota > Metazoa > Nematoda > Chromadorea > Rhabditida > Rhabditidae > Oscheius > Oscheius sp. G VE-2021. Next base: position 439,925 of record JAJQXH010000025.1, read on the forward strand.
GTCACCTCGATGAGCCTGGCAATAAGATAATGGCCTGGCTTACCTCGTAGGTCTTTCCGTCGTTCTGCGTCACAACCACGTTGACCGGATCCGAGAAATTGAGGGAGACGGGGGTCGGGGCCCAGCCATCGCAGACCACTCCTTTGGGTACCTTAAATCTCAATATAAACAAAAATGCCTATAAATGTCAACCTCGAATTCTGTGCGGTCCTCCTCAGTCGTTTCCATGCGACGGTCGATGGAGAAGGAGATGGAATTGGTGAAGGAGGAACCTAAAAACTTAGGTTTAAAAGAAGAAGATGGAACTGACCGTTGACGGAGAACTGACTGAGACGGAGGAATAGCATCTGTGGATTTTCGAAGAGATGGGACGCTGGCTTGATCGACATATCCGCAGCGTAGATCACCTCCACCTGCAGAGAAACAGATTAAAATCATGGAAAATCGATACCTGGTAGTCGAAATCAGTCGTATTCTTACAGGCGATCCATGTGACGCCCTCTACGCCAGCCACCGTGGCGCTGTCATTGAAGAATCCTGGGGTTTTCGTAGAGAAGGCGATGATTCCCTCGACGATCGAGGAGAAGGAGGAATCGTTGAGACCGAAGGGCTCCAGAAGGGCCGCTGGGAGGTTCATCGCGCGGACCTCCTTCTGCTGGACACAACTCGCTAAATCAGAGCGATTGTAACGGATTTCTGGCGGGAAACTCACTAGAATTTAGAGAATACGTGCCGGAGGGGAACTTCACAGTTTTGCCGGAGCCGGATCGATCGGAGACTGCATATACGATTTAAAAAAGAAAGAAAACAAAACGAACCGGCGATGAGGACCTGGCCTTTCGAAGAAATCTCGGTGAAGTACTGGGTCGTGTTGGCCAGCCAGTCCGTCCTGGTTCCCTCTACCTGAAAATGGATTGGTTTTGAAGGAATTACGGGCTAGCCCGCGGTAGAAAAGACTTTGTTTTCGTCAAACGCTGCCGTGGAGTAAACAACATATCGATCAAGCCCAGTCGAAAGAAGAAAAAGAAATACCTTGTAGTCGGCGGGCAGCTTCATCTTATCCGGAAGGGGTTCTGTTTTGGGGATCGGGTTGATACAGAAGTTGACGGGGACGGAGAGCGTTCCTCCGAGGAGGAAGAGCCCCAGGACCAACCCCTTCAAGGTGGTGGTCATTACTGAAAATAACCGGTGTAATATGCTTAGTTTTGAAGGATAAAGTAATTTAAAGTAGAATTTCAACGACATCATGCAAACATGAGTCACGAATGGGAAAACAAAATGAGAAATGGGGAAAACAGGCGGGAGCGGACCCGGAGAGCCGAAAACGTGCGGCAAATGGCAAAGTGCAGCGGTGGCACGGTTGTCACTAGATGGATCGCTGCAGGAAAACGATTGTTGAATTAAACACATCAAACTACAAGGTTTATAGACAGTCATACCCAACAATCATTTTGTAAACAAAATCGTAAGTCACGAAAAATTGAGGGTTTGATGGTTTTCTCACATGAAAAAACTATTTTCATGTTAATTTTCCAGGCACATTAAATTTCTTTAGCTTTACAATTATTACTTTATCTTTTCAAAAAACGATAAAGTAATAATTAAGTGTTTCTAGTGTTATTGGACGTATTACAAGTCTTTATAACGCGCGTAAAAAAAATTCATTCGGGGTGGATCCGAACCCTCGATGTTTCACTGGTAAAATCCGAGACCAGACCCGGCCCTCGATTTTACCAGCCCTGCCTTGGGTTCCAACGTACCCTTCACTTGTTATTCTAATAATGGTTTACCCTTCACTTTTGAACATTTTCTCGCTTTTCAAAAGTAAAACATAGTATTGGTTATGTTTTATTCTCGATAAATTAGAAATAGGACAGTGCTCCTCCTGCCAGTCCTGAAAACCCGCGAGAAGGCAAAATCGAGAGAAATTGACGAAGAGGAACCAGATAAAGCGCTAAATTACAATGAAAACCATTTTCTTCTTCTCATAACACCTGAGGATAAATAGATGTCGTATCTCCGCCAACGGGAAGTATGGCACAAAACCATGTCCACCACTAGGCAAGCATGGGTATCTAATTAGGAAAGCCCACTTCTATTTGCACAAAACAGAGAAAAGTAGTTTAATATCAAGACGCGAAAATAACAACAAATGAACGTGAACCAACAAAATGAGTATCCTAGAACAACCGTAGTGACCCGTGGGAAAGAGTATCAGTCGATGACAGTCGGCTGTCAGTAGCTGTCGGACAGGAACTGCGTGGCGTGTGCAGTCGACTGTCGCAGATGTCGGTCGACGGCGCTGCCCAACTGCAGCCTCAGCGGGATACTCGGCCTCTCCCCCATCTGCTGAAGCATCGCTTCCTCCAGTCGCTTCCAGTTCATTTCGATATCCGGGCATCTGAAATTCTCGAGATAAACAAGGGGATTCGATGGTGGGTTACCCGACTAGACGCAGGGTGAGGGGGTTGGACTCCCTCTCCGTTCCGAGGCGTTCGCACAGGTCCATCACGAGGTCGATGGAGAAGGCGGTGCAGGAGAGGTCGATCTTTTCGAGGGAGCCGAGGAGGGAGACCCATTCGAGGAAGGACTCCCAGTTGAGGATCGTGCAGCCGGGCGCGGCGAAAAGACGCAGATTCGGGAGCCAGCTCACCTAAACAACCAGAAAACTAGACAACCTTTCTTTCCGTCCCTTACCGAGAAAGTCAGGTCCAAATCCAGTCCTCCGACGAGAAGCGCCGTCAAACTGGCGCATTCGGAGAACACGGTCTCCAGCACAGCGGAATCCATCTTGCTGTTTTCTATGTTCAGGTGGGTCAAGGAAGGCAGTCCTTGAATCAACACGATTGACCGACGGAGCGAATGTCTCACCTCGCAGGGAATCCGCCAACTCCATCCCAGCATTCCTCAAATCGAGGAATCCCGCCTTCACGTTGGTCAACGACGGCATCACTCCCAGCAACTTCACAAAGCCTTGTCCGGTGAGGCGGTTGTGGGAGAGATCGACCGAGCCGAGTTTGGAGAAGGTGCGGCCGGCCTGAATGGAAGATATTGTGAGGGGGCAGGGAGACGCCTTACAGAGACCAGCTCATCCACATAGGCGTCGTTCATGTCAACTGCCTGCGCGACGAACTTCTCGCATCGCTGGAGTACCGCAGCCATGTTGTGGCAGTTCGTCTCGGGGATATCTGGAACGGAGAGGTAGAGAGAGAGGGAGAGAGAGAGAGGGGGAGAGAGAGAGGAGAGAGAGACATACCACAGTAGCTCAAGTCGAGTACACCGAGGCCCGTCGAGCTCTCAGCGAGCGATCGGACCAGGTCCCGGAGGGCAAAGTCCACCTCAACCCTCGACAAATTCAAGGCTTCAGAGATAGCCATCTTCCCCAGCATATCCAGAAGTTCCTTCTCTTCCTTATAGTCTAAATTGACCTTACTGAGAGTCATGAGAATGCCGCCCACCAGGGTTATATCCCTGGAACAGATCGACGGCTAGAGCCTTCTTGACTTCGCAGTTCAGATGAGGGAAGCCACAGCACTCCTCCTCCACCGTGTTCGTCTTCAGATTGGACAAACTGAACGCCTTATCCAACTGAAATCCATCTGATAGAGGCATCAAAAGGTAGTTCACACCTTGGAATCCCTGTAGAGAATGTCAAAGTTCCTGTACTTGAGAGGGAGCTCCTGAACACAAGGATCGTGAAGATCGGCAACGGTAGATGACCTAGAATCGGGTGGATAGATCTTGATAGGATGATTACCTCGCAAGCTCAATGAACTTGGGGTTGATGCTGGTTCCGCCATCAGGAATGACGAAGTAGATGTGCACGGCCGTTTTGGGAGCAGGGGCAGCAGCTTCAGCCGAAGAACGTCTGAAACAGGGCTCATCTCTCTCATCTCTCTATATGTGTGTCCACCTCCTGACAGGTTGTCTGATCATCACGGGCGACACGGGAGGCGACAGATTCTCCTCTCCAACGTCCATCCCCTGCGGCTCGTAGCCCATCGACTCGTCCATCCACTCCCCGCTGTCCACCCTGCTCCTGAAAATCCCTCACTTCCCTTCCCACAAATAGAACGTGCCTTCGCTTCGCCCTCTGGCTCTGCACATCCCTGGTCTTCCGCTTCTTCGGAAGAGGCTCATCGTTCACTATGAAATCGTCATCCCTGCCTGCGTTTCGAGAGGAAAACTGCAATTCTTGATTAACCCTTCCGGATGGCCTCATTCGTTACCTGAGTGGAAGTGCGAGGCCTAGGGGTCGACCTGGGCGGCGTCTCGGCTCTCTCGGACTAAACAACATATTCTATAGCCTCGGCAGGGAACTCACCGGAAGATCATCGTCATTGCTGTCGTAGCGAGGAGGTTCCTGGAGGGGAGGGCTGTGGGATCTCTGCCAGCTGTCGTCTCCCAAGGTGTCATTGTCCTCCTCCTCCTCCACCTCCATGACGTCATCGTCTCCCACGGGACGGCGACGGATATGGTTCATTGCATTCTGAAAATGGAGGTAATGAAAGCGCTCTATTTCTAACTCTCCTCTCTCTCTCCCTCCATCTCTCCCCCTCTCTCTCTCCCTCTCTCTTGTTACTCACTTTGTAATCGTGGACTCCCGGTTCGCGAAGAACGTGAGCTCTCTTCTGGTGTCTCTGCCTGGCCTCTCCAGAATCCGGTCGACATCTGGTCCTCTTGGGCGGCGGTCCAACCCTCAACGCGATTCCCCCTGAAAGCATTCAACAGCTGTCAGAAGAACTGCTACCCTTGAGCATAGCTTGTTCCATGTCGTGGAGCAGTTTCTTCGCTATTCCCACATGGGCCTTGTCGTCATCGTCAAAGTGTTCCATCGCATCTCTGAAACATCCATCACTGTCACTGCCTTCTCTCCTACTTCAACAGATCCACGGGTGTCCATTCGTGAGCATCCTGGGCGGCCACCCTCTTTCCCTCCTTCATGGCCACCACCTGCGACGGCTTGGCGTCGAAGAGAGCCCTGGCGATGTTCAGCGACGTCAGCACGGACTTCTCGATGGAATTCATGTCCGCCAGCACGTCCATCAAGGGAGTTATTCCACCGCCCGCCTTCTGAATCACCCATTTATCCAGAATCCGAGGATTGGACCCACATCCTCGTCGAATCCTTCACTACTCGCCACCTCCACGCTGGCTCCCGCTTTCAACAGAATCTTGACGTGTTTCTCCTTTCCATGGCTCACGGCCTCGTGGAGAGGAGTCCATCCTCCGTTGTCACGGGCATTCACGTTGTACTTCTGAAACTCGGACTTCTATAGCCTTAACAAGGTCACTACGGCTTTCAGGAGGAGCAGAAGACGGCTGGTGTCATTTCCGCGGGCTGCTTCGTGGAGATCCGTCTCTCCTACGCTGTTCTTGCTGTTTATGCGCTTCTTAATGTACTCCGCCTCGCCCATTCTCCGTATCTTCTCTGGAAATAGATGACTTTCAAGGAGACAACCAAAGGAGACCCACCCTCGCAGTTGCGCAAGATCTCACTGTCGCTCTCCTCGTCCTCCTTCGCAGCCTCCTCGGGCTGATCCTCCTCCTCATCTGCATCCTCCGCCCTCTTCTGAATAATCGGATGCCTCATTTGTACCATAGAATCCAACCTTCCACATATTGGCAGTCCTCTTGTATTCCTTGGCGCTAATGTCTCCAAAGTGCTTCATAGCCTCGGCCATGTAGGAGTGAAGTTTCTCCTAAAGAGCCATCTGAATCCGTTTTTATCACTTCTGTACCTTGAGAGAAGGCATCGCGTCGGGAACATCCTTGTCCAAAACCTCGAACTCTTCCTCCAGCTGTTCCTTCGTAGCCAGCTGACCCTTTGATTTGCTCTTACAGTCGAAGATGCAGATACGCGTTCCGAGCATCTGAAATCAGATTGTAACAAACAGTTCGGTTCGGAAGAAGCCTTTCATAGAAAACAGTGCAGTATCATTTGATTACCTTGGCCGGCTCTCTTCCCGCATTCGACTCGCATTTGAGGCAGGCCTCGTAGTTCTCAACGGCACGGGCGTAGCTCTTCAGATCGAGGAAGGTACTAGCAACCGAAATGTACGCATCGATCTTCTCCTGGTTGGAGGCGGAGTAGCTAAGCATCTTTTGGTAGTAGTTCAACGCCAGTCTCAGAATCTTCGGATTCTCACTGAAACACACTATTTGAAGAAGAAATGTGGAGGAACTGACGCTTCGTAGCCGAGGATGGTGTCTCCTAGGACCTCACAGGCCCTCCTCTTCTTCTTCTTGCTAGGTGCCATGTCAAGCCTTTCCATCGTCTTATCCACCTTGTACGCTGAATGAACTTGAAGAGAAAGAGGACTGCAACGAACCGAAGATCAGACGATTCTTCATGATGTTCTTCTCATCCTCCGACAGTCCTTTAATGTGATGGGCGTAGCACTGGAGGAGGGTGTTGTAGGCCCTGTCGAAGAGACCTTCGAAGATGAATACCTGTAACGTCTTTGTTTGAAATCCTTTAAAGAGTAGGAACCTGGCTCTGCTCGAACAGGGCGAGTCCCTTCTTGTTCGTCGGTGCGTAGTCCACCAGTTGCTGAGCTACCGTAGCCTTGTCCACCCAAGACCAGTCCAACTGCGTGAGACGTAACTCGTACTGCAGCTCGGTCTGTTTCTCTCCCTTGGATGCCTTATTACTGAAATTTGGTATTGAATCTCAGTGGATGATTTCAACGAACTTGGCGAAGGTCCAGGCACTCTTCCAGTACTTGTCGGCGAGCTCCCTCAAATCCAAGGTGCCCGCGATGCCAGATGCCAGGCGTTCCTGGAATTCGAATGATAGGCGAATAGGTGAGCGGTCTGACCACATTCGCCTTTCTCTCTTCCGCCGATCCTGCCTCCAGAATGGCATCTTTGGTGAACTGACGACCATGCTCCCTGATGTAGGCGATCGACTTCTGGCAATACGCGAGAGCCTGAATCGCTTGTAAACAACGTATCGAAGGACACTACCTCTTGCAGGATTCCTCTGCATTCGCTCGCTTTCTTCCCAGAGGTTGTCCAGATCTTCTCGCGGACCCAGGCATTGACGTGAAACGCCAGCTGAATCTGTGCGTGGTCTCCGGATTCTTGAGCGGTACTCTCGTACTTCTGCGCGTGTTCCAGGGCACTCTCCTTGCGTCCTGAATACCAAAGGGTTTAAATAGAGAAAAATATAAACCTGTGTCTTCGGCGAACACTTCGGCCAGCACTCGGTGCAGTCTGGTCACACAGTCGTAGTTGGTCGCCACTTCATCGTAGATGTGAAGCGCTGAACACCAAATTCCCTCAATTGGAAACTAAGACGTACCTTCTGTAGCTGTAGAAATAATCTCCACATCGGAAAAGCCCTTCTTCTGGTAGCTAAGAGCCAATTCCGTCAAGGTTTTGGCCAACTGTCGTATATCGCCCTTCCTCCTCAGTTTAGAGCACTCCTTATTAAGATCTTCAAATAAAGCTTATTTTTGTAACAAAAATAACCAAAATACCGTTAATATTCTTCGTTTTCGTAAACATTTCTCCGTGAATTTGGAATATCAGGGAAGAAAATTTTGAAATTCACAAAAAAGCGGTTTCAAAAATTTTCAATTCCCTCCATTCGCAATGGAGCACATATTTCGAAGAGAATGAAAGAAGGTTTTAGTTTTTTATTTTTTACGGTTATTTTTTACATTAATTAAAATCAATAAACTAATGGAATAAGAAAAAACAGCTTGAACTTGGGGGCACTGCTGCAGTTTCTTCTCAAAATAGGAAAAAAAACACAAGAAAAACTCATTTCTTTATATGTGAATGATGGGAGGCAAATAATCTACACAGATCCTCCCAGTCTTCGGGTGTGTTCCTCGAAGACTTTCGGCACTTCCACCCCGTTCTTCTCCAGCCACTCGGTCCGTTGCTCCGCCGCCTGCAGCTGCTTCGTGAAGGCGAAGAACTTCTTCGTTTCCGGCGTGTTCTCCATAAAGCTTTTCAACTGAAACACCCAGAATGATCTATTTCCTGTGATTCCACCTGATTCAAGGCGTACTTGTCTCTAACTTGCGATGTAAAGGCTGTGATAACCTTTGTGAAAAGGGCGGTTGCGTCTCCAAAGCTGAAAGTCGACTTTTAAAGTGGAAGGACCGCGTAAAAATATTTTTTCTAATTTTGTGATAAAGGCCTAGATCTCATTCCCAGGAATCCGAAAAATACGTCTTTTACCTATTTTGGATAAAAATGAATCGATTTAGGAGCGCTTGAATTTTTGGGAACCTGTAATTTAAATTGCCAACAACTCTGCGTCTCCCCATTTCCCACACTCTCTCGCCCACTCTAGCCGTGTTTCCGTGCGGAAAACGCGTAAAACGGCCGTGTAAACGCGCCCCTTTTGCAGTCCAAATCATATAAAAGGGGTATGTTTTAGAATCGTGGAAACGATATCTATTCAATAAAATAATTGTTAAGAGACTTTGAAAAATCAATGTTACGACCAAAAAAGTTTGGAACCAACTTCTTATGGAGACTTTCCCAATTGGAGAGCAGATATCCGAGAACAATATCCGACCCAATCGGGTTTCCAGCCACCAGGTTGCTTGCGGTTCCTATATCCTGGGCGCGGATTACGGTAGAATTGCGGTCTATGATATTCCCCAGCAGCCATTTGACATTCACAGGGTTTCTGGTGCAGGCGAGGGCTTCCAGCAGCCGTTCCTTCTCCAGCTGAAGGCTCTCCCTTCGGTAGAATCCGACCATCTTCTGGAAGAAGGCCTCGTCCCCTTCCTTCACAGAGGCACAGTAGACATCGTTTCTGATGGCCGCAGGGACCTTGCCACACTCGCTGGAGACCAGGTGGTCCCCACAGGGGGTCTCGAACTGGGTGGTCTTGTACTCTCGGAAGATTGCCTTGCAGACAGCCGGGTTCACTCGACAGTGTTGCTTGAAGATCAACACATCCAGCCGATTCTCCATGTAAGTCTTGTCATCAACGATTCTTGCAAGGACAGAGGCTATGTCGATCTTCTTTGCCACGGGAGTCAACAACGTCTTCATGAACTTCTGAAAAATACTTACAGTTGCTAAATTTAGATGAAGGCTCACTTCCAAAGTAACAACTTCTGGGGAAGTACCGTAGTAGCCTCGGATGTTATCCATCGCCAGGAAGAAGGCCTCCCAAACCACGAACTCCTGAAAGTGTGTGTGTGTGTGTGTTTGTGAGTCTGTGTGTATGTGTGTTTACCTTTTCCTGTTGGATATAGGATCCTAATTCCAAAGCCAGTGCATAGTTCAATTGGCCAATATCCGCCATGGCGAACACGTCAGAAATCAATCGATATCTTGTTCTCACAGAGAACGCCTAAAGTGCCTTAATCACGTTGCCCTTAACGCGATTGGTCAAAACTCGCAAAAAGCAAAAGCTATGCACTAGGCAGGACTAGAACCCGCCACCTTCAGAACGGCAGTCAGCTGCTTTAACCACTGAGCTACCGGCGCGCTGTTCTCATTGTGCATGAGGGCTCCTAATAGCCGCGGTCCGCGCCCCATAGGCCGGCCGCTACGCATTATTCCTCTGTCGAATAAGACCAACCTGTGGATTCTGCTTCATCAATCTGAAGATGTTCCTCCACCCCTGGTTACTGTAATCAACCCTAGCGATGGCATAAGAATCCGCATTGATCGTCACAGCCTCGTCCTCTCCTGCAGCCACAACCAACTCTCCTCCAGCTGGCAGCCAATGGAGCTCCGTCTTCTGGCTCTCTCCTCTTTGAATCCAGACCGGAACATCCCATTTGTATCTGAAAAGAGTGTTCCCCCTTCTTCTTGATTCAACCCCACCCATAGGGAGAAACAGAAAACTTTTCCCTCTCCTTCGCACTGGGGTCTATTTTGTAGCGGTGTTGGACCACTCTGGCAGCCGTTTGGTTCACTTTCTCCATGGAAAGATAGGGGAATCCCATCTGACGAGTCCATTTGAGGGCAAAGTCTGTCACATTCAGTCTTCCCCCGTTGGGTCCTTTCATCGAGGAGGGAACCATCTGGTCCCATTCGTGGAAGAGATTCCCGTGGTCGGCGTTCTTGTAAGCGTACTTTTTGAGGTAGTTCTGAATCTTTGTAGTTTAGACCCTGCAGTTGGAATACCTTCAATCCCTGGTTGAAATTATCTTCCCCCATATTCTGTCTGATCATGGCCAGGAGGGAGGCACCCTTTCTGTAGCTGATGTTGTCGAATAGCTCGTCAATCTCCTCCTGGTAGGTGGTGGGGAAGATGATCGGGTGGCTGGCGGCGGTCGCATCCAACCCCATCGTCAATTTCAGTTGGTTGCCCACAAAAGCCGTCTCCTTAAGAAAAAGTGTTAACTGGTGATGAAGGGAATTACCATCTGGAATACTCCATCAGCAATAATGTCAATTCCTATGTTCTGGACAAAGGCGGCGAATCCCTCGTTCAGCCAAATGTCGTCCCACCACTTCATTGTGACGAGATTTCCGAACCATTGATGGGCGAGCTCGTGGGCAATCACCTGAAAGTATTTGTTAGCATCAGAGAGAAAGAGAAAGAGAGTGTGAATGAAAGAGAGAAAATCACGTTGCCCTTAAAGGGGAAGGACCCCGTAAAATTGATTTTTCAAAGTCTCTTAACAATTATTTTATTAAATAGATATAGTTTCCACAATTCTGAAACACATCCCTTTTATATGATTTGGACTGCAAAAGGTGCGCGTTTACACGGCCGTTTTACGCGTTTACCGCACGGAAACACGGCTAGAGTGGGCGAGAGAGTGTGGGAAATGGGGAGACGCAGAGTTGGCGGCAATTCAAATTGTAAATTCCCCAAAATTTGAAGCGCACCGAGTTCTTTTTGATCCAAAATGGGTAAAATAGGTATTTTTCGGAATCCTGAGAATGAGATCTAGGCTTATATCACAAAATCATAAAAAATATTTTTACGCGGCCCTTCCACTTTCCGATTGATCGTAGAGGTACTCGCGAAAGCTATGCACAAGGCAGGACTCGAACCCGCGACCTTAACAACTGCAGTCGGCTGCTCTAACCACTGAGCTGCCGGCGCGCCGTTCTACCTGCGTGAAGGATCTCACCACTATCCAACGCACCGCGCTTAGTCAGTACCTGACCGTCCGCCACAAGAAAGCGAGAGAGAGAGAGACAGAGACAGAGATAGAGAGAGACCAACCTGAGCCACTCTTTCCTTATTCGGGTAGTAGTAGTTGTCTTTGTCATAGAGAAGGGCGGTCTCTCTGTAGGTGATCAATCCCCAGTTCTCCATGGCTCCGGCGGCGAAGTCAGGCAGAGCCACCATGTCTTAACCAATTGAGTTGTTTTGCGCACCCCCTTGTTTACCTTGTTTCTCCAAGGGGAATGAAACATCGTAGAACTTTTCAAATCCTTCTAGACATTTCACTCCTGCCTCCAGGGCGTATTCAGCTGTGTGGATGGCCTCAGGCCGGGCCCAAATGCGGAACTGAAAGGATTTGGTAGGAAGAAGAGGGGTTTTATTACTCTGACTCCGGAACTGGTTTCTTTCTCAATGAACTTGAAGTCTGATACGATAATAGCCAGGAGGTAGGAGGACATCTTCGGGGTTTCTTTGAATTTCGTCTCGAGGAAACCTTCTTCCACTCTGAAAATGAGATTATTTTCATAAGCATGGCCAAATGAAGCGTGCTATACCGGAAAAGGTGGCCACATACTTGTACTTTAAGTCGGCGTTTTTAAAATCTGCTGAGCTGCCTTGGTTTTCAAGTAATCGCATATTTTATGTCACTGCTATCCCCCCGCGTGATAGTCATGGATGGGTCACATAGGCAGAAGTGTGCCTCGGTGGTGAAGTGGTAGCTTGTCCAACTCCAGTTTTGCAGGACGCTGGTTCGAATCCCTTCGATGATTTCCTTTTTGCTTTTTATATATTTGAGGACACACAAACATTCGTTTTCTCTGAATTCTGTTTTGGAGACTTTTGAAAATTACAAAAGAAGAAAATCGAAGTTTTTTAAAAAAAAAAAAATTTAATTTCTAAAACCAGTGGGTTCAAAACAGAATTCAGAGAAAACGAATGTTTCTGTATCCTCTAATATATAAAAAGCAAAAAGAAAATCACCGAAGGGATTCGAACCAGCGTTCTGCAAAGTAAGAGTTGGATGCGCTACCACTGCACCATCGAGTCACTGTTTTGAGTTTGTGGCGCATCCATGACTATCACGCGGGGGATAGCGGTGACAGAAAATATGCGATTACTCGAAAACCAAGGCAGCTCAGCAGATTTTAAAAACGTAGCCTTAAACTACAAGTATGTGGCCACCTTTTCCGGTATAGCACTGTCCCTCTTCAATGCTTTGAAGTTTGAAGCCAATTCTCTCTCTCTCTCTCTCTCTCTCTCTCTCTCTCCCTCTCCCTCTCCCTCTCCCTCTCCCTCTCCCTCTCCCTCTCCCTCTCCCTCTCCCTCTCCCTCTCCCTCTCCCTCTCCCTCCCTCTACCCACTCTTTCGCTTCTCCCATCTCTATCCCATTCGCCAGAGCACTTGTCCCCTTCGGATGCACTATAGCCACTTTCCATTCCGCCTTGTAACCCGGTTCATCGAAGCAAGGCACCATCCTTCTGGCATCGGTAGCCTCCATCTGAGTAACTGCAGCTATTCTAAACCCATATTTCCATTCCACATCTCCCTTCCTCCTTCACCTAGGCGTTCCATCAGCCGAAATGTATTTCGTCTGATAAAGACCAGCCAACTTGGTAGAAATTGGGCCAGAGTACTTGACATGCAGTTTTATTTCTCCCTTGCGTACCACTCTTTCCAAGACAAAATCCACCTTTTCCAGCTTCTCCTTTTTGTTTATCTTCGTAATTCGCAATTTTCCATCCTGAAATCTTGGTTTTATTGTTGGAAGAGCCGGTTACCTCAGTTTCTACAAAGGACCCCTCCTTATCAAAAGTTAGTCCAATGTAATTGAGAGTGATTGTCTTGACAGGTTTCTGAACTTCCAGAGAAACCACCACATTTCCATCGAATGTCAGATTGTTGGCCTGGGTTACGGTAGCCCCATAGCCTGGCAGGTAGAGCTTAAGCCAAAGATCGTACTGTTCTGAAGAATCCTATTTCTTCTGAATTCATAAGTTTCCTACCCGGTATCACATTCGTGGGAAGGAGCATGTCGCTGATTAAGGGTCTGTCATCTGGCTTTGAGGGTTTCTCCTTGTTTCTGTCCTTTCCACTGGTTGTTTCTTCTGAGGAGGCTATGTTGGTAATCGCCCAGGAGACAAAGGCTCCGACGATGAAGGTGATTAAGGCAGCGCCTAGCAGATGGCCTAACTTGTATTTGAGCCCTGGGGCAGAGGTGGACCCCATACTGAAAAGGAGCGATTGAAGAGGGAGGGGAGAGGAGGAGAACCTTCAGGCGGGGAAGAAAGGGAGGAAATGAGGAGGAATGGGAGAAATTTGATTAGGCTAATTGAGACGGCTCGTACATTTCGGGCTATGTGTTCATTCAAATGTCATTGTGACTTGATTCGATTATGCAAATTAGGGGCAAATAATGAATCGAAAGGTTTACACTCGGCCCAAAAGGAAAATAGGGGAGCGGGCTAGTCTGGAACGGTACCAGAACAGAACAGAGGCCTAGTGTCTTGCCTATTGTCTCTAGACCGATTGATTTGGCTGAGTAATCAACGTTGCATTGTTGAATTTCTAGGATTATGACATCGGCAAAAGGTAACTAGCTAAAGAAAATGCAAAGAGAGAATTTTGCAGCATGCGTTTTTGCAACATCACTCCATTGTAGCAAGGAGGGCACTTAAATGGTAAGGACCGCAGAAATTTTGTGTTGTTTTTGTGATAAAAGTCTAGATCTCATTCCCAGGATTCCGAAAAATACCTCTTTTACCCATTTTGGATAAAAAATGAACCGATTTAGGAGCGCTTGAATTTTGGAGAAATTGTAATTTGAATTGCCGCCAACTCTGCGTCTCCCCATTTCCCACACTCTCTCGCCCACTCTGGCCGTGTTTCCGTGTGGCAAACGCGTAAAACGGCCGTGAAAACGCGCCCCTTTTGCAGTCCAAATCATATAAAGGGGTATGTTTCAGAATCGTGGAAACGATGTCTGCTCAATGAACCTATAATAAAGATACTTTGAAAAATCAATTTTACGAGGTCCTTCCCCTTTAAATGTCGAAACAGGGCTTTACCTGAGGAAGCACCGTAGCCTTCTGATGAACGTAGGGTAATAACTCTACTTGGAGTCACAGTGAGAAGCAAAGGACTGACTTTCAGTCAAGTAAAAACTAGATACTATATTCAATTCGGAGAGATAAACGGCCCAAAACGTTTGCGTAGTCGTTCGTTTGGGGAAGATCATCGGATTATGAAAATCGGGAATGCACCGGGTGGGGTAAACATATGACTGCCGTGATAGCAGAGGAGAAACAAATGGTTGAATGGTAGAAACGGCGAATTTGGCGAAAATCTTGAATAATGCATAATGCAAAAATCACAAAATTGCATATTTACAGTTGTTCGTGGGCGATTCGTTGTTCAAAAAGCAATTGATTGCCCAAAACGCGTTTGAAAACAGCAGCAGAACAATTTTAGTGGAAAAAGGAATTGAAAAGCAGACATTGAAACATGCACCGGTCGGGATCGAACCCTTGTCGCGTTTTTGACAGTTTTGACTTTGTGAGAAATATTGTGGAGACTACTTGAACTGAAAGTTAGTTTATAAAACTGGTATTAAAGGGGAAGGACCGCCTAAAATTGATTTTTCAAAATCTGTTTACAATTGTTTCATTGAATAGATGTCGTTTCCACGATTCTGAAACATACCCCATTTATATGATTTGGACTGCAAAAGGTGCGCGTTTACACGGCCGTTCTACGCGTTTTCCGCACGGAAACACGGCTAGAGAGGGCGAGAGAGTGTGGGAAATGTGGAGACGCAGAGTTGGCGGCAATTCAAACTACAATTTCCCCAAATTTCAAGCGCTCCCAATCGGTTCATTTTGATCCAAAATGGGTAAAAGAGATATTTTTTGGAATCCTGGGAATGAGATCTAGGCTTTTATCGCAAAATAAGAAAATTTATTTTCACGCGGTCCTTCCCCTTTAACCGAGAGTAAGTATGAAAGGGAGTGGTGTGTCAATGGAGAGTGTCTCTTTCACAAACTGTATAATTGTTTTGGCAGGATAATCCCTTGTATAAACGGCTTATATTAATTGGGATTAGGGGAGAAAGGGGACCGCTGGGGTCGGCTCGGTCGCCCCAATTGGCGGTATCCGTTGCGTTGCTTGCGTAATTCTTTTCTTTCGGCGTCCATTCTTTGTCCAAGCAAACACGTTAATCCACAGAAAGAAAATGTATCCCTTTGAGGACAAGTTGAATAAACCGAGTAGTCGCAATGAAACAGTGGATTGATGCTGCAAAACACCACCTTAATTGGTTGCCAAACAAACTGTAGTTAGAGAAAGAACTCTCCCAGCTCACTATCAGTATCTTTTCCCACCGATTACTCTCCCATAGAGTAATTAACAAGATATCATTTCCATGTTTACTGCCTAAAAAGCGGTGCCTGCCGGTCAGGCCTGCACCTCCATGACCCCTTTGCCTTGTTAGGCGTTGTTTATTCTACCGTACCCGCTGTGCCCAGCGTGAACTGGCTATAAACTACTCGAGGGATCAAGTAGTCTAAACTACCTCGGATTACCATTCTTCGAGAGGTGAGGATCGGATTTCCAACCAGCCAGACGATTTTCGTCTGAAACTGTTTTAGGAACTCTCGCTCTTTCTCATCATGGTATCTATCCCTGTCTGCTTTGCTTGTTTTCTTTCTCTAGCTTTCTCTCATTCTCTCTCCCGCAGAATACATAAGTAAAAGTTGTTTTGGATTCATTTTCTGCTTTATCCTAATTACGCCTGACCTTTCTTGCTGATGGTTCGAAACTCCCTAACTTTTCTATTCTTTATAATTTACGCAAACCAATTGCGCAAAACAACTGGGTTAAAAGGGAAGGATCTCGCAAAATTGATTTTCTTTACAATTGTTTCATTGAATAGATGGTGTTTCCACGATTCTAAAACATACCCCTTTTATATGATTTGGACTGCAAAAGGAGCGCGTTTACACGGTCGTTTTACGCGTTTGCCGCATGTAAACACGGCTAGAGTGGGCGAGAGAGTGTGGCAATTGGGGAGACGCAGAGTTGGCGGCAATTCAAATGGCAATTTCCCCAAAATTTCAAGCGCTCCCAAATCGGTTCATTTTTATCCAAAATAGGTTATAGAGGTATTTTTCAGATTCCTATGAATCTAGGCTTTTATCAAAAAATCGGAAAAATTATTTTTACGCGGTCCTCCCCCTTTAAATCTAACCCCTTTTTTTGTTGCAAATTTCGCAGACCTGTCGTGATGAATTTTGACGGATGGGTAGGTCACAATCACTGACCAAATGCCCAACAACTTTTAGCAAACCAAAACACAGTCAGTTGAAAACTACTATGATTTGGTGAGCTATGGAAACTCCCCCACCTTTCTCTCCTTTGCGGCACCTACGCCACAGCGATTGCGCAAGACAGAGTGGTTCAGGTTTTCCACGGCCACAGCTATATAATCTGCCAATTGTACATCACTTCACTGTTTCTGTTCGAGTTGGCTGAGTACCATTGATATTGGACTTTTGAAATGCCAAGAACCTGGATTGAAACAGTGGTATGATGTGGCCAAATCTGATTAACAAAGAAAGCACAAATAAGTACAGTAAGATTTAATCACCGTATGATACTCAGGTAAACAGTTAGAGATTTTGCTTTCTTGAGGAATAAATACATATTGGACCAAGGGTGGCCGAAGCGCGGGCCGGCCCGAGGTTTTCTGAAAATAGAATTTTAAATCCAACTCGGTTTAAGCTTAACATTTTCTGTTATTTTTAAATGTAAACAATCTTTCTAAACATGCAAAAGATACTGTGTAAAGGAAGATTCGAACTACCATATATAAAATTTTGTAAAATTCCATGGCCGAGTGGCTAAGAGGTCGGACTGGTAATCCAAAACTACCCCAGTTGGATCCCCGCTTGACAAAACTTTTTTGCGTCGTGTTTTGATGAATAGTTATACTAGAAACACTTATTTGCAACCATACCTATCAAATACTTTTTTTTCTAATTTCTGAAAAATTTGGTCTCCAACTTCTACCTGTATTTATTGCTAGATTAACCCTTCTTAGTTCGGTCACTCTCCCAATAAAATCCATTTTACGTTGGTAATAAATCGTTTCCCCCGAAAACAACGCGAAGTTGGGTAATTTTAGTGTGGGCGGGGGGAGGGGCGGGGCGTCAGGGATGCATGGCATTGGGGCAGGTCAATCACAATAGCCTCCTTTCGCTGGATGTCCGGCGGTCTTTTTCTTTCGCTCTTCCCAATTGACAGTCGCTTTTCTCATTATTTATGGAATATTTGTCTTTTTCAGAAGAAATGGCTGTGAAGAAGGAAGCTAAGACCAACTCTACGGCCACTCGCCGTCGTGAACGATGCAGTGAGAAGGAGAGGAAGAGGAACACTGAAATCAACGATGCCTTCCAGATATTGCAGGGGTGAGGAGAGAGAGAGAGAAAGAGAGAGAGAGAGAGAGAGAGAGAGAGAGGGAGAGAGAGAGAAAGAGAGAAAGAGAGAGAGAGAGGGAGAGAGAGAGAAAGAGAGAGAGAAACTAAAAATCTCTTTTCAGTCACCTCCCAGTCGGAATTAAAACCCCGAAACTCCCGAGAATCAAAACTCTCCGCCTGGCTGTGCGCTACATCGAACATCTGAATTCAATTCTCCGTGGAGATCAATACGTAAGTCTTTTTTAAACTTAGAAATACAAAAATGAATTGATTTTAAAGATTTAAAATACAGTGAAAAAAGGAAACTATCGCTTTTTGCCGCGTGGATTCGGTTTTGAACACAATACTAACAAAGAATCTTTGTCCCTTTAGGAATACAACGTATTCGAGCATAAATGAATTGATTGATTGAATTTTTTAAAAAATTGATTGTTGTTTTTCAGGTAGATTACAACAACATGTGCACTCGACCGGTCACCATGTCTGATTTTGATTCCATCGCCCTGGTTGAGATGCAGGTGAGATCTTTCGAAATTGCTTCAAATTAGGATACTCGGTAATCAAAGTGCCAAAAAGGCGAATTTCTTAATTGAAAACCATAAAACAGAATGATTTTTCAGGTTAGAAACTCGTATTCCGAGCGAATCCTTCAAGAAGAGATGGGCCAGTACTCCCCGCCGACTACTTCCAGCCCACCGGAGGGATTCTACAGCCAACAGGTTGGCTTTCTCTCTCTCTTTCTCTCTCTCTCTTTATCACTCACTCACTTTCTCACTCTCCTGCTCATTGACGCCTTTACTATATCTCCGTTTCCCCCTCCTCGTTCAAGTCACAACTGAATCTCCCAATATAAATTTTGAAGTTTTAAATTAAGTAATCCAATTTCAGATGCCTGCGAACTCCAGCCCTCAGGAAGGATTCTATAGCCACCCCATCCAGTACCAGGACTTCTCCCAGCCGCCCACGGAACAGTTGCAAGAAGTGGAAAATGAAGAACCCTTAGAACAGTTGTAGAGCCATTTTTACCTTGCCTTGATCAATTTGGTTGGTCTCAGTTTTGTGCCTTCTCTTGCCATGTGTACAGTGCCTTTTATTCGAATAAAATAGATATGTAATTAAAATGTGAGCTCAGCTCTGAAAAATGGAGTGGTGTGGCAAAATACAAAGAACATGCAAACCTATAGTCGCCGCCCAACGAGCTTTCCTTAAGTGACAGAGCGAACGACCTGTTACAGTAACCGCATGGCGGGAAATTTGAAAGCGAACAGGACCAATGACATGACAAAGGATCCAACCCACCGGTGTGCAAAAGCTAACTGGGCTACAGACGGCAGCTTTAACCGTTACACCACGGGATCACATGCCGTGCACTGTCGAGAGAGCAACCAAGTTCTCGCGCAAGCCAAAAGCCGTGGGAGCTTATTTCAGTTTCCAACACGGAAATAGGACCTTTGCTTACCAGAATCGTCTTATTTATTTTGCTTACAACATTAGTTCGACTGAAGATGAGGCTTAAATGAGCCCAAATCAGTATTTTCATGGAAATCTGGCAACTGAAACTTCAATGCGTCCTATTAGATGCTTAAAAGGGCGTGTGTAACGTAAATTAAACTTTAAATGTTTCTTATATAGACAAGTTAATTTTTTAAACAAGAAACACAGAAACACCTTTTAAAAGCACCGAGAAAGTCAATTTTAAAGTTTTTTTGTCTTAAAAAGCGCGTCGCACCGAAATATTTTTTGAGAGAGAGAGAAATGGTCAGTTGTCATGCCTAATCAAACAGTTGCCCTCCCCCGTCGGCAGTATCTTATAAACTCCGAAGGTACACCGCCGCTAATTACGCAAGTTAGATTCTCGGCCGCGCCGCCTTCGTCGACAGCTGCGACGAAGGCGGCATCTTGGCTAAGGATAGTTTATTCTTTGTTTGTTTTTCGGCTGGAGATGCTATCCTCCTTGCCTGCCCTGGTTTTATTAGCTGTCACTTTCCTTGTGTGGATTACGCGATGACAGATCCCATCCGTTTGTGCAACGGGGTGTAAACTCTGGGCACATATGTTGGCCTTTCGGGTACCGGCCGTAAATGAGGCGGAGTTATGGCAGGGACTGTTTACAAGTTGTTTATGCGGCAACTGAAGGGACAAAGAGGACGATGGACAAAGGGAGAGCGGCTTCCTGGTCATCCTAGTCAACATAAAGGGGGGGGGGCAAATCTATCCCTCACTTACGCCACAGCGATTGCGCAAAACAACTGCTTTTAGGTTTTCCATGGCTATTGTTGTGCCACATCACTCCACTCTTTCAGAACAGAGCTTACATTTTAATTCCATAAGTTTTATTCGAAGAAAAGGCACTGTTCACATGGCAAGAGAAGGCACAAAACTGAGATCAATCAATCAAGGCAAGCAAGTGTGGCCGAAACGCGGGCCGGCCACGACTGAAAACGCCGGCTGAAAATCGAATTTTAAATTGAACTCGATCAAAACTTATTATTTTTCTGTTATTTTTGTTGTAAACAATAGTTCTAAACTTGCAAAAGATACTGTGTAAAGGAAGATTCGAACTACCCTATAAAACTTTTTGTAAAATTCCATGGCCGAGTGGCTAAGAGGTCGGACTGGTAATCCAAAACTACCCCAGTTCGATCCCCACTCGGCAAAACTTTTTTGTGTCAAGTGTTTTGATGAATAGTTATACTAGAGACACTTATTTGCCACCATACCTATCAAATAATTTTTTTTCTAATTTATGAAAAATTTTGTCTCCAAGGTACAGAAAGAGAAAGTTAGAAAACAAACAGTACCACGTCGGCTAAAAGCGATTCCCAGTCCTTTAATGTGCTTTTGAAGCCATAACCTTCAAAAAATAGCTTCTTTTTTTTTGTAAAAAGCTTGATCATTTCGGAATGAAATGAATTTGGTCTATCCATATAAAATGAGACGTAATATACTTTTTAATCGATTTTTTCATTCCAGAATAGTGTCTGCACATCTATTTTTGAAGAAGAAAGCCGCGAAAAGCTACTTGAGTTCTTGTGTTCTGATATGTTTCAAGTTATTTCATACGAATATTCAGCCATTTTTCGTGAGTTTAGAGAGGTAGAAGGTGATCAGATAGCCTTCAAATTCTTTACAATGTGTTTACTGAATTGGCCTAACAAAGATTCCGATTCTGCGCCAATTTGTTGTTTTAAACTATTGTTTTTATTCGCAATTAATCTGTTCTCCATTGAGCTTATTGTCAAACAATAACAATGGGTATCCATGTCGGGTGTCGGATGAGGTAATTAGCGCTCATGTGCGTGTCCTGGCGGTTCGTTTATGGACTGGGAGCCCGCGGCTACCCCTTTGATCGCGCCCCCAACGGCAGCCGACGGAGGGTACTTCGGTTGACCTGGGACCAGAGACCGCCAGAAGGCGCCCGGCTCTGATAGGTTGATGGGAGACAAAAGACATGGCAGGGGGTTATGCAAGAACACACACACTCTCTATCTCTCTCTCTGTCTCTCTATCTCTCTCTCTATCTCTCTCTCTCTCTCTGTCTGTCTCTCTGTCTCTCTGTCTCTCTGTCTCTCTGTCTCTTTCTCTTTCTCTCTCTCTCTCTATCTCTCTCTCTGTCTCTGTCTCTCTCTCCACCTCTCTCTCTCTAAGTCCCTCTGCGCTTACGTTTCCATGACAACCAGATTCCCTCCCATGGCGCACGAAATTCTAGCTCGTTCTGGGATTTTTGTCGATGAACTGAATCGCATAAGATTCCCGAATCCAGGTATTTTGAATTTAGTTTAAAAGAAAGAGTAATCCCTGCCCGCTCTTCAAAAATCATCGGTTGCCCCGGAGAGGATCCGAACCCTCGTTGTTTGCCTGGGAAGCGGGCGCGTTTCAGGCGCTCTTATTTAAAATATGAATATTATTATAGAAATAGCAGAAGAAAGCAATGATCTCTTGACAGAAACAGGGAATTTTGAGCGGCAACTGGCTTCTTTCAGAGAGACAGCGGAAATTCTGGTTCAAGCTTTTGCAGAGGTTAGTTTTTTCATTTGTTGAAGTAGTTGTTCCCCTCCTTCTCTCTCTTTTCTTTCTCTCTCTCTCTCTCACTCACTCTCTCTCTCTCTCTCTTGTTCTCTCCCTCTTTTAGTCGTCAAAAGAGTGCTTTCAGCTGTCAAATCTCATTGAAACTGAGAAACTACGAGCAATCGCCTCCAGAAGAGCACTGAAAACCAAATATGAAGCACGAAATGGAAATGACTACCAAATTCAGGTATAGTTTTCTGTATCCAATTCTTTGAACCAATTTCAGATACTTATTCTTGAGCGCCAAATGGAATTAGAGAGAGGAAGGGTGGAGTTGGCCACGGCGATTCAAATGGAAAGAGAGCAGAAGGAATGGTTAAGACTCTTGGAAGACGACTTCTTTTGAGGTGTTTTAAGAATCTAAGAATTTAAGAAGAAGACATTTATAAAGAATGCAAAATAAAGTATGCTTTTGTATAGTCATTGCCCAACGAGCTTTCCTTAAGTGACAGAGCGAACGACCGGTTACAGTAACCGCATGGCGGGAAATTTGAAAGCGAACAGGACCAATGGCATGACAAAGGATCCGAACCCACCGGTGTGCAAAAGCTAACTGGGCTACAGACGGCAGCTTTAACCGTTACACCACGGGATCACATGCCGTGCACTGTCGAGAGAGCAACCAAGTTCTCGCGCAAGCCAAAAGCCGTGGGAGCTTATTTCAGTTTCCAACACGGAAATAGGACCTTTGCTTACCAGTATCGTCTTATTTATTTTGCTTACAACATTAGTTCGACTGAAGATGAGGCTTACATGAGCCCAAATCAGTATTTTCATTGAAATCTGGCAACTGAAACTTCAATGCGTCCCATTAGATGCTTAAAAGGGCGTGTTCAAAGTAAATTAAACTTTAAATGTTTTTTTTATATTGACAGGTTAATTTTTAAAACAAGAAACACAGAAATACCTTTTAAAGGCATCGAGAAAATCTATTAAAAAAATTTTGTCTTAAAAAGCGCGTCGCACCGAAAATATTTTTTGAATGAGGACGCAAAAATGAGTATTTTTGTAGGAGTGTTCGATGGGCGACGAGTATATTCACTAGGTGTTCCCTTGTCCCCCTCGGGAGTGTTTGGGGTGCATGCCCGGCCCTGAAATGCGCACATCATAACCGCTCGTTACAGTAGACCTACGACCGTCGCGGGAGCGATTCGCGAGCAGCCGACAATGGCCAACATCTGCATTCGAAAGGAATTGACTAGCTTCATTCGGAGGAGATATTTCTATTGCACTCTAGGATTGCACTGGGTCAGCCGAGGAAGGGCAGAGGCAGCTGGAAGAAGGGCGGCAGGAGGGGCCAACGGGGGACGGAGGGCTGCTGGAGGAGGTCTTTTACGACGACGGCCACGGGGGATGGGAGACCGGAGAAGAAGAGACGTTCGACTAGGAGGGGGCTGAAGGAACGGACGGCTGGGAGACGGAGGAGGATGCGGCCGAAACGACCAGTCTGGAAATGGACTCACATACACACGAACACACATTCACTCTCCCTCCTCATCTTCCCTTGTGGTCATTAATACCTACCATGAGGGTCTTGTGTGATCTACAGTAATCATCTAGAGACGCCTGGATCTTCTCCTGGACCGATTCCACCTTTGGCTTGTCAATCAGCCCTGTTGTGTCTGAAATCTTTTTTGTTTGTTTTAAAGGGGAAGGACCTCGTAAAATTGATTTTTCAATACAATTATTTCATCGAATAGATGTCGTTTCCACCATTCCGAAACATACCCCTTTTATATGATTTCGGCTGCAAAAGGGACGCGTTTACACGGCCGTTTTACGCGTTTGCCGCACGGAAACACGGCTAGAGTGGGCGAGAGAGTGTGGGAAATGGGGAGACGCAGAGTTGGCGGCAATTCAAATTGTAATTTCCCCAAATTTCAAGCGCTCCTAAATCGGTTCATTTTGATCCAAAATGGGTAAAAGAGGTATTTTTCAGAATCCTGGGAATGAGATCTAGGCAAAATCAGAAAAAAAATATTTTTACGTGGTCCTTCCCCTTTAATAGCGGCACCTGATTTTATGACTTTTGAACATATTGAGAAGAAAGAAAGAAGGAATTTGACTTTTTCTAATGTCCGTAGGAAAGTGTGGCCCCAGTGTCCGTTTAGGCATTTGGAACGACAGTTGAATCTTGAAAAGTGAGTGAGTGAGAGAGAGAAAGAAAAAGAGAACCCCCCCCCCCCCAAGGTACGTCTACTTTGCTCCCGCGAGTGTTCGTCAGCTGTTCCCTAATCTCCCGCACCCATCGGGGCAGACAAAAAAACGAATGCGTTCGCCCCGCGGGGCGCGATGGCCACCCAGATTAGAAGAGTCGCAACGAACTGGCAACTGCCTTCGCCTACGGTAGCTGGGCCTATTCAGGCCGCAAACGAACCAGGGTTGAAAAGGACAGCCGCCTTGACACAATTCATCTCAGCCACGTCAAGATGGAGGCCACGGATGAGCTCCAGTTGAGCCTAAGAGGGAAAATTGATAATGAGGGTACGGTAGGGTACCTGGAAGCCAGAAACATCATCCATGGATTCTGATTTGGAGGAATCTTGTTTAGTGCGGGGGTTCATAAGATCAGAAGCTACCTAAAATGGACTTCAATTTGTGTCACTATGTTTCTGTCTCTGTGTGAGTGTGTGTGAGTGTGTCTATACTCGTCGCCCATCGAGCACTGCTACAAAAATGCCCATTTTTCACCTTCATGCTCATCTACAAATGGACGTAATTGCGTCCTCATTCAAAAATATTTTCGGTGCGACGCGCTTTTTTTAAGAAAAAAAAATTAAAATGGATTTTCTTAGTGCTTTAAAAATTTCTGTTTGTTTTTAAAATTAACTTGTAAGTATAAGAAACATTTAAAGTTTAGTTTACATTAAACACGCCCTTTTAAGCATCGAATAGATCGCATTGAAGTTTCAGTTGCCAGATTTCAATGAAAATACTGATTTGGGCTCATTTAAGCCTCATCTTCAGTCGAACTAATGTTGTAAGCAAAATAAATAAGACGATTCTGGTAAGCAAAGGTCCTATTTCCGTGTTGGAAACTGAAATAAGCTCCCACGGCTTTTGGCTTGCGCGAGAACTTGGTTGCTCTCTCGACAGTGCACGGCATGTGATCCCGTGGTGTAACGGTTAAAGCTGCCGTCTGTAGCCCAGTTAGCTTTTGCACACCGGTGGGTTCGGATCCTTTGTCATGTCATTGGTCCTGTTCGCTTTCAAATTTCCCGCCATGCGGTTACTGTAACCGGTCGTTCGCTCTGTCACTTAAGGAAAGCTCGTTGGGCGACGACTATATGATTGTATGTTCATGTTTGTCCAGTGCTCTTCACAAACTTACCGACGGTGGAAGGGGAGACTGAGAAGCGCAAAGCATAAACAACTGGCTCCAGCTGTTTTGCAACAGAATTATCTAAACTTTTTCTCAAGTAAGCCATCTTCCCCTTACCTGATCAGACAGACACAATTCTGCAAAGAAAGGCAACTGCTTCGTCCAATCAATGACCGAAAATAGAAGCTGAGCCCCAAATTCTCCCACCGAATCGGCTGCTTCCACTAAACAGCTTCTGGCTTCCCTTAACCTCTTCTCAACTCACGAGAGGGCAATGTTCTTGGCTCCGGTCTCAGAAAAGAGTTCATCAAGGGATTGAGGAAGTGTGGATGGATGAGAGGGAAGAATGGAGGCAGAGGCATGGAGGGAGGGATGCGGCCTCTTTGGACTGCTGAAGGAGCACCGTCGGGTGGCTGGATGGGTTCGTACCACGACGCTCACCTTCTTTTCGCATTCCCATTTTGACGCACTTTCGAAGACGACAGTACTGGCATTGGTTGCGGTGATGGACATCTACGGGACACTGCTTGGTCCCCCGACAGGTGTAGTTGAGCGCACGGCGGATTGATCTGAAAGGGGTTAGATTTAAAGGGGGAGGACCGCGTAAAAATAATTTTTCTGATTTTGCGATAAAAGCCTAGATCTCATTCCCAGGATTCCGAAAAATACCTCTTTTACCCATTTTGGATCAAAATGAATCGATTTAGAAGCGCTTGAATTTTCAGGAAATTGTTATTTGAATTGCCGCCAACTCTGCGTCTCCCTTTTTCCCACACTCTCTCGCCCACTATAGCCGTGTTTCCGTGCGGCAAACGCGTAAAACGGCCGTGTAAACGCGCCCCTTTTGCAGTCCAAATCATATAAAAGGGGTATGTTTCAGAATCGTGTAAACGATATCTATTCGATGAAATAATTGTGAAGAGACTTTGAAAAATCAATTTTACGAGGTCCTTTCCATTAAACTAATTTTTGGGTGATCCGGTTACTGTAGGCTGAGTTACGGTAGCTGAATTCGGGCTACTGTACCTCTCTTCAACGTGATCCGATTTAAATTGTACAAAAGGCAATCGATAGGTAATTTTATTAGGTAATTATTAATGGTGAATTTTATGGAAAACCTTTATCTTCCGTTTTCACCCTCAAAATAGGCTTCTTCCATTTACCCCCACGGAGTTTCGCGGATTAAACTGCGACAGGGTAAGGGTGGCAAACGCCACTTTTGAGGGTCAACCCCTAAAAACTAAACTTTTCCATTAAATGAGATTAAATCTAAATTAAATTGTCTATCGATTGCCTTTTTAAAAGTTAAAATTGGGCTACGTTGAAGAGCTTTACAGTACGTTCCTTCATCTACCGTTACACGGGCTACAGTAATCTCACGGCGATAAAATTGATGTTTATCGATTACTTGATCATGCAGGGTTTCTTTTTCCTACTTCTAATCATATTTCTACCTAAAACTACCTCTTAAAGAAGCTTTTGCATCCTTCGCAGGAGTACTGTCCATAGTGCTTTCCACTGGATTTGTCTCCACAAACCACACATTCCGTGTTTTCCGTGGCTGAAGACGTCGATTGGCCTTCTGAAGAAGTGGCAGCCGGAGAGGGAGATCTCTAGAAAGAAACAATGGAGTGATATGGCAAAAGTCACAAGGTAAAATTGGTGAAGACTATATCCAACTAGGGAAACTGTCAGTCAAGCTGATTTCTATTTTTCTATTCCTGCCAGTCGCCAAATTCAAATGACAATCTAGAAATTTCATTTCCAAATGATAATCCTGGACCCCGGAGGTCCCTAAGCGACATAAATCGAGGCTCCTGGCAGGCGGGCGGGGGTCGTTCGGCGGATGATCCATCGCGGCAGCCATAATCTGCTCATCAAATCGCGCATACTAAACGACGCCTGTGTTCAGCACAAAAAGCGCCTCGGAGGCAGCTACGACCACTTACGACTTTCATTACCACATGTGCCGGAGGGACCTGGGAAAGGACCACCCAGCCTCGAGGCTATCAATCGCTGAATTCCAGGCAATAAAGAGCAGCTGGGAGTGAGCCTGTGGCAAAAAATCAGCCATCAAATATTAAGATTGCTTGATTTTGGATTGAGAAATCCTTTTTTGGTTGGTTCATTTCTTTATTTCAACATTGGAGTGATGCTGGTTCTTTTGGACCGGAAAAGAAACTCAGTCAAGCAACAGAAGAGAAGTTGAATAGTTAAAGCTGAAAAATTGGTCCCGCAGCGACTATCGTGATCACACATAGTCGATTCGAAATTGTAACTGACGGAGTTTTACGTACATACGTTACAAAAATGCCCATTTTTCACCTTCATGCTCATCTACAAATGGACGTGATTGCGTCCTCATTCAAAAAATATTTTCGGTGCGACGCGCTTTTTTAAGAAAAAACTTAAAATAGATTTTCTCGGTGCTTTTAAAAGGTGTTTCTGTGTTTCTTGTTTAAAAAATTAACTTGTCTATATAAGAAACATTTAAAGTTTAATTTACGTTAAACACGCCCTTTTAAGCATCGAATAGGACGCATTGAAGTTTCAGTCGCCAGATTTCAATGAAAATATTGATTTGGGCTCATTTAATCCTCATCTTCAGACGAACTAATGTTGTAAGCAAAATAAATAAGACGATACTGGTAAGCAAAGGTCCTATTTCCGTGTTGGAAACTGAAATAAGCTCCCACGGCTTTTGGCTTGCGCGAGAACTTGGTTGCTCTCTCGACAGTGCACGGCATGTGATCCCGTGGTGTAACGGTTAAAGCTGCCGTCTGTAGCCCAGTTAGCTTTTGCACACCGGTGGGTTCGGATCCTTTGTCATGTCATTGGTCCTGCTCACTTTCAAATTTCCCGCCATGCGGTCACTGTAACCGGTAGTTCGCTCTGTCACTTAAGGAAACGGCTATAAAACCTTTTGGGCGACGACTATAAAATCTTTGCTTCTTTACTCACCTCCGAAACTGGGTCTATTTCTGGACTTGCGGGTAGAAGCAGAGGAATCTTCGGCAGAGACGTCGTCCTAGGCAACAAAGTGCCCTCTGCCTGCATCTCTAAACAAATCTTATATAAACGTAACAAATTGCCTTGGCAATGAATCAATCTAGCAGCCGCTTTCTTCAAGCGCCCCTCGGGTTACGGTAGGTGTTCCCTCGGGCACTAGGGTCACTGCCTTGGGTCGAAGCGGAGCGACTTAAGGTCTTAGCCGGTGAATTAGGCGGTCAGGTCTCGGGATTACGGTAATGGCCGAGGTCGGCAAAGGGGCGCCGAAGCCAATAAAGTTGAGCGACGGGGCGGGGCGCAGACTACGGTAGGCGGAGGGGGCGAAAACGACATTTACACTCAATCGGGAGGGAAGGAGACGATAAAACGGAGGAGCCGCGGGAAAACAAGAGGGGTGGGTAATTGGGAAGGGACAGGAGGGATTCCACAACAAAAAGGTGCTTTGATTTTCGTAGGGCCAGGTTTCAACAAGAAATGTGAGAGAGAAAAGAACAAAGTTTTGCCAAGTTACCTTATAACAGTTGACTTAAGGGGCATAAAGCAGTTGCTTTTTCACATGAAGTCATTAGCATTTTGAACGAGGATTTGATTGTATTTTGAAAACCAGAAAACCAAAAACTGAGAAAGTCAGCCAGTTTGTCCGAAAAGATCGAAAATTCCTTCAGCCAGATTAAACCAGGAATGCGGTAGATGGTACTCTTGTGAAAGATGCAAAAGCTTCTTTAGCTAAAAGAGGTAGATGCCGAACAGAAATGTAAGTGTAAGAATTATGGTATATTTACAATTGCTTTATTGTATTATTCTTAAGGAAGAAGCGACCGTAAGGGATTTAATTACCTAATGAACATCAAACTTTGTAATTCATTAAAATGATTAAAAGTGCAGGATGAAACAGAAAAATAGCACAAAAAAGATATTTGTATCTAAAATGTCAGTTCAAACTAGCAGGGTACCCCTAGTCTTTATTTATGCTTAGTGGTATGGAATGCAGATTTTGTGATATCCCTACTTAAAGGGGAAGGACCGTGTAAAAATAATTTTTCTCATTTTGTGATAAAAACCTATATATCATTCCCAAGATTCCGAAAATACCTATTTTACCCATTTTGGAAAAATGAATCGATTTATGAGCGGTTGAAATGTTGGGAAATTGTAATTTGAAATGCCGCCAACTCTGCGTCTCCCCATTTCCCACACTCTCTTGCCCACTCTGGCCGTTTTTCCGTGCGGCAAACGCGTAAAACAACCGTGTAAACGCGCCACTTTTGCAGTCGAAATCATATAAAAGGGGTATGTTTCAGAATTGTGGAAACGACATCTATTCAAGAAACCAATTGTAAAAAGACTTTCAAAAATCAATTTCAGAAGAAATTGATTTTTTTTAGAAAAAAATCAAGAAGAACATTTTCGGATTTCTCCTGCTCTCCCCTATGCTAACCCAATTTCCCCTCTCAAACTCGCTGCCATTTCTGTTTTCGGCAGCCAAGTGGCTACGGTAGTCGGTCATCAGCGGATAAAGAAGCGCACGGCGGGCTAACGAAGGGGGACAAGGGTGTCTTGGCGCGAAGAAAGAGTGATTCGTTTAGGCTTCGAGGCCGAAATTAAGACGGAAGGAGGCGAAGGGACACGGCTGGTCAGAAACCAGGTGTCGGCTGGTTGCAGGCCTTGACCGCGCCATAAACAACTGATATCCGAGGGCGGCGGCGTGATTTACGCGGATAAACATCTGATGACGGGGCGGATGGGCATGCAAACTCACATTTTCCCTTTCGCTCTTTTCATTTGGATAGAGGAGGAGGAAGGACACATGGCAGATGACGGACAGAGGGTGGCAATGAAGACTCCCCGCTGGGCAGATCCATCCAGGCCGAAGAGATTTCAGAAATCGATTCAGGCTACAAAGAGGATGCGATTTCCAGTGCTTAGATGAGAAAGAACCGCCCAATTCTATCAATCCACACAACATTTTATTTCCATAAACGATATTACCCATAAATTTACACAAGTACCTACAACAGGCTACATTCGTAAAATTATCACTCAGAAATCACAGAAGAGTCACCGGTCTTTACATCAGCCCACAGCTCTCCTTCGTTCCTCTGGCCTCCTTCGGAGAAGCGCTGGCAGCCACGGTCTTGAGGGCCGGGCTGTGATCGAAGGCCTCCTTCTCCAGTCCAACTGTGTAGCGGCGTTCGCTCAGATCGGCTCCTTTGCCAGCCATGCGCTGAAGGTTCTAAATAATCCCATTTCAGAATCAACTGCTAAAATTACAAACCATGACCGCCGAGATTCCGGGATTTGAGGTCCTTGATGAGCTTGGCGACCTCCTCCACACTGGGAGCCTTTCCCACCGCCTCCCCTACTCCTTTCATCGATTTTATCTGAATCTCGCCTATTACACTTCAAGAGAAAGAGAAATCAACCTCGAGCTCATAGTTCGTCTTGAACTCCTTCAGACGATCCAACAGAACTACGGATCCCAGATCATAGCTTAACTTGTAAGTCTGAAATCACTCGAAGTGGGAGAAGAAGAGGCCACCCACCTCCTCCGTGATAGCAGTCTCTATGCACTGCTTGTACGTGTCATTATAGCTCATGATGGAATTGGCGTCCACGAACGAGGCGAATTTGGCACAGGCGCTGGCCATCAGGTTTAAATCCACGTTCAAAGTGACGTGCTAAATGGAAACATTTGAAAAGAATGGCAGAAGTCTGGACCTTCTTCTTGAGCTTCCCGATGAACTCCTGGGTGAGGTTCACCAGATCCGTGTTCCTTTCGATCTTACTCTTCAGCGCAGAAACGTCGATCTGAATCAGAAGAAATGCCCAAAGAAGGAATTAACAACTACGGTTTTGGCGGATATCTCCAGTTTGTAGCGGATGTGTGTGTGGGTCTGCCAGCTGTGGCCGCACTTGGCACACTTGTCCACTCCATTGGAAAAGACGGAGCACTTCTGCACCTGCTGATCCCCATTCACCTGAAGTAACGGCATGTTTGGCCCTCCAATCGCTTTACCTTTGTGTCCGTAACACAGTTGTCGTGACAGACAACCTTGTAGTGCAATTCGGTTCTCCCTCCAATCGTCTTGTAATCCACGCAGATGGGATCAGCACACACCAGCTGGGGATTCTTCAAGGCGACGGCACGAATCGTCTGCTGAAAAGGGGTGGAAATGAATGTGAGAGAGAGAGAGAGAGAGACGGACCTGCTCGCAAACCAGTTGTTCCTTTAGAATCCTCCGGGCGGCCAGATGCTGATCCAACTAAAATGTGGTTTCTTTAATTTGAAGAAGAAATCACCTCAGTCATTTTCTCCTTGATACTCTCTTGATTGACAATCTGATTCTTTGTCAGATCGGCCAGGGGACGGGCAAGCGATAGGACGGTGGTCCTGGCTTCGTTCACAATCAGCGTCTTCTGCACGTCGTGCGGAGGAATCTTCTCAACGCACTCCAGCATTCTGAAAACAAGGGAGCTAACTGAGAAAAGAGCCCTTTTTAGGATATCTGAATATGCAGCTGAATCCAAATCCCACCGTTTCATCTGCGCGTGAGACTGCTCCCAGCTCTCTTTAGCGGATTTGAGCTCCTCCGCAGACAGGCGATGGACCTTCTTCGCAGCACACAGAAGACGGAAGGGGAGATTATCGAAGCAGAAGAGCGTATCACTGAAGCAACCCCTTTAATCGTCTTCCGGAGCCCTACCTGTTGAGCTTAACCTTGACACTGCTGTCTCTCTTCATCTCCTCCGCCAGTCTCCTCAAAAGATCCAGTGTGCCGGCCGGTCGGAAGTCGGTTCCACTGCTACGAGTGAAACAAAAGAGGAGATTTCGGGCAGCGTCGCAGTGGAGCCGCGTCAGAAGCTCGCTGATGCAGTAGCGAACGTAGTGGTTCAAGCGAAACTCGTCGGCCCTCATCAGAATACAGATAGCATTCAGGTTCCTAACGGAGCAGAAATTAGAAGGCTTCCGGGAACAAACTTGAAATTCGACACGTAGCCGAAAGTCTTCTTCATGTTGAGGAGGTCCTGCTCCATCCCACTGGTATCCAAAACACCGGGACTGTCGATCAGCCGGATGACCTTCACAAATCCATCCCGCTTCACTTCGAAAACATAGCTCCGGGGATCCTGAAGCAGATATTTACGAGGAGAGCAGGGGAAATCACCCGAGTGGCCGACTTCCCACTCTCCAGGATCTCGTTGGCCTTCTCGACGGGGTCGCCAGAACTCTCCACGGTCACAATGTGAGAGGCTCCCTGAAATCGATCGTATTTTAATTTAAATTCGTATTTTAAGATAATTCCTCATTCCCAGTGTTAACTCGTGAATACTCAAAAAACGAACCGACTGATCCAAGTAGGAGAAGGAGGCCCTTATGCAGACGACGATTCCCTTGCGCCGGGCCTCTTCGAAAGACATGTACTTGAGATGGTTGTAGAAGCCATTGATGAACGTCGATTTCCCGATTCCTGACTCGCCCAGCAAGAGAATGTTGATCTCCTCGTCGGAGGGCTTCCGGAAACGCAAATTGTCCAGGGATTTTAAAACAGAATACATGGAGTCCTTGATGGGTCCGACCCTCACGGGGACAGCCGCTGGCTTCATATTCGTAGCAGATTTGACAGCTAAAAAGTAGAATTAGTGTGTAAAAAGGATTCCAAACGAACCCTGTGGCTTCTTCTCCTGTTTAGTAAATGGCTTCTTGGAATTCGAGTACTCCTGTTCAATCTTGTCCTTGGCCATCTTCAAAGAATCCGCCGACCACGCACGCAACACGGTTACAGAAAGAACCTCTGAAATTTAGGTTAATATGAATAATAAAGGAAGTCTGGCGGCCTTCCCGTCAGCATGAAGTCAATAAACAAAATGTCAACCCACCAGTTACGTCAAGATAGACGTTGTTTGCGGCGATGAACAACAGCCGAACCGCCTTCAGCCAACCGCGAACAACCTTCGAGTGCTCCGACGACAAGATCCTGAGAGAAAAGTGATGGCCAGAAGTTTGACCTACTCCCTGTAGTCCTGTGAATGCGCAATCCTCGAGTAGACGTCCGAATACATGTCCAACACGGCGTCGCGGCTCTTGGCCTCCTTCGGGCGGATTTCGCAAACTTCACCTAATTAGGGGACGTCAGTCGCTATCATCCCAATTACCTCTCGCAACTACGTCGATCTTCAGACCGAACCTCTCCTCGAGAGACCTCAACGTCTTTCCCTCCTTTCCGATGACGAGACCTCCCTTGCTGGAAGGAATCGCTGCATTCCAGAGACCAAAGGGCGCTGAAAATTGGGTAAGTGGGTAGATTGGACAGGGAAACCGGGATTCAGCGGACGATAGAGGACGATAGAATCACGTGCCGTCGTGACGCTCATCATATTCCAATCGGAAATCTGGGCAGTGACACCGCGACCAGCTGGAAAACACGAGATAGGCGATTAACGAGAAAGGGACTCACATTTCGTTATCAGAATATACGTCTGACTTGGCTGCTTAGACACAGACGGTTGTGTGTGTCTCAGGATGACATACTGGTTCTTCGGCCATCGGATGGGAAAGACTGAAGAATTCGTCGTCTTCGAGGAGGATGCGCTCTGAAGAAAACATTGAGAAATGAAGGAATAATGCATCGAACCATTCAGTCGGATTTATTCAATCTTCCCGTTGTAATACACAAGCTTTCCATACCCATGGGGCTTTTCGGCCTAAAAATATAAAAATTAAAGCCAACTTGCAATTTTATACACGAAAGAAACAAAACCAACCTGGATTTTGTATTCATTGTCGCGGATGCAAATCCACTCCTTCTTCCGGTCGTCGAACTCTGAGTACTGCACAGCGACATCGGCCTTTCCGAATTAGTTACTGCATAGCTTGTCGATTTCGTCATCCTGAAAAATACCTTTATTTACACATTTTTTAAAAAAAAACCAACAGGGATTCTGGCACTGAGATATCCGTAAAATTTGGCGGCATTATGGGCACATCCATTTGGCAGATACCCACTTTCCGCGAAAATGAAGAAATGGCACTGAAAACAAAGTTTTATAGAGACAGAAAGTAAATAACCTGGTCACACCACTCAAAGTGGATTAGATGCCCGGGGACCCCTAGGTGGGATTGTTCCCAACCGGGAAACTTCTTGTAATATCGAACACCTGCAGGTCTTGCAATTCCGTCTTTTCGCGGAACCACGTCAAGGGGCATTCGCAGAACCAAGGGGTTTAATCTAAAAGAGAGTGTTTGGTTGTTATAAGCACGGTGAATCCCGGCCCCTTGCCACGGGGTACCCGAGCACCAGTCCCGTTCTGGCTTCATGCCAACAAATTTGAAAAAATACGGTAATCGCGTCAACCCTAAAATGTGACAATTTGAAAATTGAACCCTGTCCAGAATCGACAACCACAATAATTGAAAAATGTTGACCTTTTTCCCTAAAGCACATGTTGCGCCATATACTCTTATTTCCAATGTTAAATCTCAATTTTTGTAAAAAAAAAAAAAAAAAAAAAAAAAACTAATGGGCTAGTAACATCTTGAAATTGATATTTACCAGATACGTGATATTTTCGCTTTCACGCTACCTTTTCTCCCGTAACGAATTTAAAAATGCACTTTTCCCAAACTTTGTATATTGTAAATAAATATTTCCACCCGTTATCACAATGAAAAGAAACTGAGAAACTTTTTTTTGGAGTGTTGTCATCGCACCGCGACGCGTCAAAGCTGAAAAAAGTGAGCCACTTTCGGATAATTAAAATTCGAGTCCTATATTTGTTGGTTACTTGCTTGAAGTATACACAGTGGAAACGTTTGCGTCTAAAATCAGCTTTCTAAGCGCGTCGCGACGCGCCTAAGTTGCGAATGCGTGGAGAATTACATGGCACTCTCTATATCATTATGTAACCCTTTTCTTGTAGATTCGACAGTAGATTTATCACGGTACAATATTTAAATTACGCCTTATACGAGCCGAAAATGTAATTTTTTTAACCCGACCGCGACGCGACTGCGTTTAGGTCCCGCAGCATACTGGACCCTGCAGCAAATGGCAGACTAATTTTTTTCATTCATTTGAAATTCAATGAAAAAGGAAAAGAAACGTTGTTGATTCTTGGTTAATTTTCTGGAAACTAAAAAAACAGGTTTTTAAAGGGAAAGGACCGCGTAAAAGTTTTTTGATTTTGGAATGAAAGCCTAGATCCTGTTCCCAGGATTCCGAAAAATATCTTTTGACCATATTGGATCAAAATGAACCAATTGGGAGCGCATGAAATTTGGGGAAATTAAATTTGAATTGCCGCCAACTCTGCGTCTCCCCATTTCCCACACTCTCGCCCACTCTAGCCGTGTTTACGTGCGGCAAACGCGTAAATCGGCCATGTAAACGCGCCCCATTTGCAGTCCAAATCATATAAAAGGGGTGTGTTTCAGAATCTTTTCGATGAAATAATTGTAAAGAGACTTTTAAAAAATCAATTTTACGAGGTCCTTCCCCTTTAAATAAATATGTCTCTCTCTCTTTCCGCATTGTTATATTTTTTTTTTTAAATTGCGGGTATTAGACAACTTTCATGGACACGAAATTTATGGAAGCGATCCTTCGTCCATTTCTGAAATTTTAGCAGCCCGAAGTTATTATGGCCCATTACCAACTATTCTCAGTTTGAACGTTACTGTATTATATTGGTATCTCGAATAGTTCTCCACAAATTACGTAAGGTTATGTTTTATGAACGTTTATGAATTCCTCTCCATTTCTTTACCTTTCAGTAGTTTCTTGGCTGGAGGTTCCTAAGGTTTTAGTTGCTTCTCATTTGGTGGGGTAATTGGCGAAATAGTATGTGCAGGGAAACTAAATAAAAATTTGTGGACACTGACTGTATTTATGTATATGCCCGCTTCTTTTTCTCTGACTCTCTCGTTCTCCCTCGTTCTCTCTCTTTCCAAAGCATTGCATCCTGGGCTTCGATTGAAAAACTAAATGGGTTTCGCTCCTTGGGGGGTCTCAGCTATCAAAAAAATTCTCCGATGATTTCTTGAGAGGAAAACGTGAGATCTAACAAACAGAGAGAGAAAGAGAGAGAGAGAGAGAAAGGAACTCAGAAAAGTCGTTGCACAAGTATACAGTCCTGTTGTGGCTAGAGGTATAGTTTCCTAATCTCTGTGTTGATCCGGTAAAATGGAAGAGACTTGCAACGGTGCCCAGCGGCAGCAACGACTATTTAAAAGTATAAGTTGATAGGGAAAGGAGCAGAGTAAGCGACCTCCGGATGGGACACGAGATAAAGGAGTTTTTAAAAACAAGATGTCAATTACTTAGGGTAATCAGGACTCTTTCTTAAAATAAAAAGTTTGAATTTTGATAATGATGCTAAAATGTAAAACAGCAATGAAATCCAGTCACAACCATTCAACGATCTAAAAGTTGTACAATGAAAGTCAGTTCATGGCAGCGACTCACTTTATTCAAAGGGATCGACAGGAAGAGGGAAAGAGAGACAAAAGTTATTTTTAACCAGGGTGCCTCGATTTATTAGGAAAAGAGAAAAGAGATTGTTGATCTGTTAAAGATAAGGTAATAAGGTAACTTATGTTTCCTTTACTTCTCTTATTACATCATTTTGGCAAAAACACAAATTGTCTTGCCATCTCCTATATTTCCCCGTAAAATCCGTTAGAGAATTTTCACCTGACTACCCCTAAACGTCGATTACTTTGCCTGAAAGAACCTAGCCGTTGAAATAAACGTACTATTAACACTTTCAATAATTTAAATGGTTACGCAGACAGTCGTTTCCCCACTACCCAGGTAAATTTATCCACCTTCCGGGTCGGCATCGATTTTAGCATTCCATTTATTTTCCGTATTGAGGCTCTCTCTCCCTCTCTCTCCCTCTCTCTCCCTCCTCTCTCTCTCTCTCTCTCTCTCTCTCTCTCTCTCTCTCTCTCTGAAAAAAACTCTGAAAAATTAAAAATTTAGGATTGGCTGCATCAGAATTCCTGTTATGTGGTGAAGTAAACACCAAATTTGTTCTTTTTTTTCTTTTTTTAAATTTGTTATTTTTTATTTTATTTTTATTTTTTAATTTCAAAAAGTGAAGTAAACAAAAATTCACAATCGAAGTTCTTGCTAATTATAAGGTTGTGATATTGATGGCCACAATGATAAACTGATTTATAGCCCATTTTAACGAATAGGCAACCATTTCGTATTGTACAACTATATTCAATGGACTCCCATGTTCCATTAGACGCTCCCTTTATTACACTAAATGCACAAAAATAAAAGGTTTTAGACAATAGTGCAATTAAAACATTGGAGTCGCATCAACTCATCAGTACGATTTCAAGTTCTAATTTTTTGTAGAAAAATACGAATTGGCATTTTTTATCTTGATAGAAGAATACGGTAGAAAAAATAATGGTGATTGTTTAATAAAAACAGTTTTTTCGATCGATAGCAGAAAATACGTGTTTCTGAAGATTTTTCCAATTCTTCTCTCGAATAAGAAAATAGCATTCGGATCTGGGAATATTATTTAGGTACGGAAATCCTTTCACGAGATGTTCCGTTATATCTTCTGCTGTTAGATTGGGCCTGATTATACATTCTAAATTGATCTGAATATATATTTTGCGAATTAACTAAATTATATGTTACTTTCGCCAGTTGGTCAAGGTTTGAAGTGCAGCCTCGCAACGTGAGAAGTGCTGTGTAGTTTGTTGCTTCTAAGAAAACACCTGTAGTATTTTGCATCTAAAAAAGTATGTATGTATTAGAAGAAAGGGAAAAGGATGGGTGGGTAAGTAAGAGCGAGAAACATAGAGAAAATGCCAACAAAAAAGAAGAGAAAAAAGAGAAAGAGAAAGAGAGAGAGAGAGACAGAAAGAGAGACAGAGAGAGACAGAGAGACAGAGAGACAGAGAGAAAGTGAAAGAGAAAGAGAGTAAGAGAAAGAGAAAGAGAATGAGAATGAGAATGAGAATGAGAAAGAGAGAGAGAGAGAGAGAGAGAGAGAGAGAGAGAGAGAGAGAAGCAATGAAAGATTACTAACTACAGAAGGAAATCGTCATTTCTTCTTTCTCTCTCTCTCTCTTTCCATCTGTAGGGAATGTTTTGTGACATACCCATTGATATTGATAAGAAGGAAGGTTATGCGATCTATAACTTTTCCAAATTTCCATGACGTCAATTCCATCCAACTCCGGAAATTTCGCTATTTTTCCTTCTTCCAGACGACCATCAATTGTAGCATAGTAACTTATATCTATTTGTTTTCCTTTCCCAATGTTGAAGGAGCCATTGCTGACTTCCTTAAAACAAATGAAAATCCAATAGGCGTTTCTCACCTTGAAAAACTTGTGGACGTAAAAAGCAGTTTGTGGATGCTGGTCAATATCAACCAATAGATCATAGGTCCGAATGTGAGTGAATCGATTAATAAGAGGGAATAGATAATTACCCACAGAGCCCATACTTACATCGACACCAGTTAGGTGCTAAACATACTTTTAAGTTCGAAGGCTCACTTACCCTGAAATCCGTTTGGTCGAAAATTGCAAGAACTTTTTGCGGTTTACACGTATAAGTCTGCAGGTCGGGTCTTCCCTCTTGTTCTTCTGTTCTATCCATGTGACAATCTGTTATGTATGCGGGCCTCATATCGACAAAGACAGTCTCTACAGCTGGGAATAAGCGAACAATCGTTGATGCATGCTCCAACTCCAAAGCAATTCGAAGAACTTTGCTTCTCAGAGGGGCTTCTCTGAGGAAATCGCCGACATTTTGATAGATTTGGAGCCACTCTTCTTCTGAGTACTTGTTTCCATCGAATGGACACTGAATTCGTCTGTATATACTCGTCGTCCATCGAGCACTGCTACAAAAATGCCCATTTTTCACCTTCACGCTAATCTACAAATGGACGTGATTGTGTCCTCATTCAAAAAATATTTTCGGTGCGACGCGCTTTTTTATGAAAAAAAATTAAAATTGATTTTCTCAATGCTTTTAAAATTTATGTGTTTGTTTTGAAAATTAACTTGTCAATATAAGAAACATTTAAAGTTTAATTTACGTTAAACACGCCCTTTTAAGCATCTAATAGGACGCATTGAAGTTTCAGTTGCCAGATTTCAATGAAAATACTGATTTGGGCTCATTTAAGCCTCATCTTCAGTCGAACTAATGTTGTAAGCAAAATAAATAAGACGCTACTGGTAAGCAAAGGTCCTATTTCCGTGTTGGAAACTGAAATAAGCTCCCACGGCTTTTGGCTTGCGCGAGAACTTGGTTGCTCTCTCGACAGTGCACGGCATGTGATCCCGTGGTGTAACGGTTAAAGCTGCCGTCTGTAGCCCAGTTAGCTTTTGCACACCGGCGGGTTCGGATCCTTTGTCGTGTCATTGGTCCTGTTCGCTTTCAAATTTCTCGTCATGCGGTTACTGTAACCGGTTGTTCGCTCTGTCACTTAAGGAAAGCTCGTTGGGCGACGACTTATAACAACATATATTTATCACTCACACATTTACCCACACACTTTTTATTTTTAATCTCTTCAACTCACCACTGTGATATTCTTAAAAACAATCCCAGCCACATCGGCCTTGTTGACTTCTACATGATCATTCTTATTCTCTTTCCTCAAAAAATGATCATCAAATCGAAAAACAACCATCTGAAAAGTAATATACAAATATACAATTTAAATTACCCTAATTCCTTTAGTTGTGAGCTTAAAAAAGGCTTTTTTTCTATTTTTGTGCCGAAAATTAAAACGGTGCTCTTCTTGAACTACAAGATCGAATAGCGTTTTGCAGGTACGTCTCATTCGCATCCATGTGACTATGTTCATCTGAATATTCATCTCCTTGAAAATTTAGAGTGTCAGCTACCCTTTGAAGAATGCGGATTAAAATATGCGTGGGGAGTGGGCGAATAGGCGACATTTGGAACGTTGCGTAGGGACGTTTGCGAATTATGGGTATGCCAATCGATATGGAGGGCAGATGTCCAGAAGGGGAAGCAGAAAGCGATGGGAGAGCAGGCTAATTATACTGTTTGTATTTCTTTTTGTTATTGGCGTGTGATTCTTATCCATAAACCTTTGAATGAATAATTTTGATATAAACGTGAGCAAATGTTTCTAGGTTGCATGCACGATATGAAAGAGGAATACAAGACAAATGCACTTTCAGGGCTTCGGGGTTAGAAAATGGCGAATTGGTTAGTCGAAAAACCTTACAACAATACCACCAGCATTTTAAAGATTTAACTTGTACCTCACAACAAGGGCGGCCGAAGCGCGGGCCGAGGTTTTCTGAAAATCGAATTTTAAATTTAACTCATTAAAAACTTATTATTTTTCTGTTATTTTTGTTGTAAACAATAGTTCTAAACATGCAAAAGATACTGTGTAAAGGAAGATTCGAACTACCCTATATAAATTTTGTAAAATTCCATGGCCGAGTGGCTAAGAGGTCGGACT
Source organism: Oscheius sp. G VE-2021 (assembly GCA_022343465.1). Taxonomy (NCBI): domain Eukaryota; kingdom Metazoa; phylum Nematoda; class Chromadorea; order Rhabditida; family Rhabditidae; genus Oscheius; species Oscheius sp. G VE-2021. The sequence continues at coordinate 480,390 of JAJQXH010000025.1, forward strand.
GGTAATCCAAAACTACCCCAGTTCGATCCCCGCTCGACAAAACTTTTTTGCGTCAAGTGTTTTGATGAATAGTTATACTAGAGACACTTATTTGCCACCATATCTATCAAATACTATTTTTCTAACTTTTGAATAATTTGGTCTCCAACCCGGGCTGGGCCACGGATTCTGGGAGAGCGGGCCGGCCGCCCTTGCCTCAGAACCAAGAAATTGTTTTGGTTTTTTTAAACCATCGGGCTTCCAACCGAGTGAAGGTCGAAGAATAACGCTGGAACGCCGTTAAGCCGTGTCGATGAACAGTTTATGTTCTCATCTCAAAAACATCTATTTCCCGTACGATTTCAGGACAATACTTCCAACAGTCCAATTTTTTGTCTTGAATCAAACGTTAGTCGTGGTTTCCCTGTTTGTCCTTGATTCGGAGTCAGCGCCCATTGTAGGCACAGTTTTCAAGAGTCTTCGCGCGGGAATACGCCTAATCGTACACGATTAACGTGTGAGCTCACAAACCAAAGAACCTCTTTTGTGGAAAGGACTTCCTTGAGTGATCGTTCTTTCAACTTTACCAAAGTTCTGCCTCAACTTCGCGTAAGACATCTCCAAAGCCAATCCTTCTTCAAGCTCACAATATCACCAGGAAATAGTGGACCAACTGGAAATTTTAAGGCTCGTCATAATCGGTGTCCAAGGGGCATTTGATAGTTCTACCGGGAAGTGGGTCCCGCACAGAATAGCGGTAGATCAAAAGCGGCACCAAACTTTTGGCGAGAGAAAAAACTTTCAATGTCCCCGCAGTTCCCCTTCCTTGCCCTGTAATCCGTAGTTCTCCCTGCCGCCACCGCCTATAAGGCTCAAACTGCGCGTGAATGTCCGTCTCTCCTCTGTTTGTCCTCTTGTTGAGCACGCGGTTCGCCGTGAACAGCGCGTGCAAACATTCGCGTGTAAAGCGTCCTCCCTCCCCCCGTGCCGTTGTTGTGTCCGTCGACGGCGGAGGTCGTCGGTCGTCGGCTAAATGCTCCTGCAAACGAAAACAGGCCGTTATTTGGGAGATTTACCGGTTACATACGGGGGATAATGCGCACGGAAATCCGGCCGAAGCTCAGGCACACACGCGCATTCCTGTAGGGCGATTTCAGCGCTCAACCGAGAGAGGATGGAGAACTGTGATCGAGCGAGGATCAAAGGACCGGAGATCCAAAACAGGGAAACAAACAAATCAAAGTTTATAGTCGTCGCCCAACGAGCTTTCCTTAATTGACAGAGCGAACGACCGGTTACAGTAACCGCATGGCGGGAAATTTGAAAGCGAACAGGACCAATGACATGACAAAGGATCCGAACCCACCGGTGTGCAAAAGCTAACTGGGCTACAGACGGCAGCTTTAACCGTTACACCACGGGATCACATGCCGTGCACTGTCGAGAGAGCAACCAAGTTCTCGCGCAAGCCAAAAGCCGTGGGAGCTTATTTCAGTTTCCAACACGGAAATAGGACCTTTGCTTACCAGTATCGTCTTATTTATTTTGCTTACAACATTAGTTCGACTGAAGATGAGGCTTAAATGAGCTCAAATCAGTATTTTCATTGAAATCTGGCAACTGAAACTTCAATGCGTCCTATTAGATGCTTAAAAGGGCGTGTTTTACGTAAATTAAACTTTAAATGTTTCATTAAATTGACAAGATAATTTTAAAACAAGAAACACAGAAATATCTTTTAAAAGCACCGAAAAAATCAATTTTAAATTTTTCTTATACCTTGTCCCCCTTGTGAGCTGCTCCCGGAACATGAATCTCCTTATAGCGACGAGTATATCTTCTGAAAGTAAAGCACGCTTTCTCTGTCTCTCTCTCACATCCACACAGTCACACACTCACACACGCACACTTTCCTTGTTTCTGCCTCATTCCCCCTTCTTCACCCTTTCTTCTTCAACCCCTTAACCTCCGTGTATTCTTTACTTCCCTCTCGGACCATTTGTTTATCGCCTCCCCAACTTCCTCAAAAAACGCCTCGTGACCGTCGCCTCCCCCATTGTGCCAATCCGGATCAACGGTTTACAGTCGGCTGAAATGGGGTCGCCTTCCCTCAAACCCTCGTCCTCCCAAATCCAGAAAGAGGAAGCCAGAGGAGATGGCTGACGTAGTCATGGCGACTAAGGAAATCCGCTGTCGTCCCCTAATCCGCAGCTGATTTCGAGGGTTACGGTAGCTGAATCATCTCAGAAGCACAAACAATTTCAAAGCTGATTGACGTATTCAGGGTGGCTTATAAGAGGAAAAACAATCAAAATATTAACTGGAACAGACATTGCAAAACGTTATTTCGTAAAATTTCCACGAGGGGCTGAATGGCCGGAAATCGTTGCGATTTACGATGGCTGGGTGGCAACGACAAAGCGATCAGGCGTGAAGTGGAAAATGTCTGAAAAAGTTCACTCACTCACTCACTCACTCACATTCACACTCACTCTATATCATCCCACCTCTCTCTCATGTGTGTGAGTGTGTGTATACGTGTGTATGTGTGTATGCATGCTTGTATTCCAATCCCCTCCCTCCCATTCTTTGTTCTTCGCCAGAGACCACCTGCATCCGTCGGCCACATCCCGAATTCCGCCCGTGTCGTTTTTGTCCCTGCGTGGCGCCGGGAGAACCGGCCTCGTTACGCGAAAGTACGTAAAAACAGGCCTTCTCTTTTGGCATCTGTGCGGCAATTGCAACGCCCGTGGAGTGACCTTTCGCGACGGGACCGCCGTCGGGAAAGATGTTATCGGCTATGTGAGACCTGTTCGCGGAAAACCAACTGAAGGCGATGGTGCGAAAATTATGATGACTCTTGGGAATCGGGTTTGTTGAAGGGGAAAGAAGACATGAAAATCTCTCTCTCTCTCTCTCTCTCTCTCTCTCTCTCTCTCTATCTGTCTCTCTCCCTCTCTCTTCTCTCTGTCGCTCTGTCGCTCTGTCTCTGTCTCTCTGTCTCTCTGTCTCTCTGTCTCTCTGTCTCTCTCTCTATCTATCTGTCTCTCTCCCTCTCTCTTCTCTCTGTCTCTCTGTCTCTGTCTCTCTCTCTCTCTCTCTTTCTCTCCCCCTCTCTCTCTTCTCTCTCTGTCTCTCTGTCTCTGTCTCTCTGTCTCTCTGTCTCTCTGTCTCTCTGTCTCTCTCTCTCTCTCTCTCTCTCTCTTTCTCTCCCCCTCTCTCTTTTCTCTCTCTGTCTCTCTGTCTCTGTCTGTCTCTCTCTCTCTCTCTCTCTCTCTCTCTCTCTCTCTTTCTCTCTCTCTCTCGCTCAGTAGTGCGTTTCGCCCCATGAAATCACGACGCAAATGTGATATCTTCTATGACTAAGCACCGCCGGTAGGGGACTCATCAGGTGATTCCGGCGGTGTCAACGGTCCCGCAACGATACCGTTGCAAATAGTCAAAGTGTTCTTCCCTCCCCCCCCTATCCCTGTCCCTCCCATCCCTCATTTCTCATTGCGGATGACCTCGGCCCATAATAACTATCGTTTACAGATGATGCGACTCGATAATGGCACCTCTTTCGGGCGTGTGAATAGAGAGAGGACCCGCGGAACACCTTATCTACAAAGGGCAAACAGCCCCGCCGATACTGAAAATCTAGGGTAAATAAACAGAGCGAGAGGACAGAGTGATAGCTGCAATCGAGGCCTATTCACAACAGAATTCCTCAAGATTCGCATGTTGCCAGTGGAAGATGCCCAGTTGGAGATGCCCCAACAGAGGACATGAGAAAGTGCGCGTGATCGGCGAAGAATCGATGGCCATCGGCCAGACGGCGACGGAAAACACACGGCAGGGCAATTAATGAGCAGCCATGAATTGGCAACAAGCCAAATGGGATGGAAGGAATACCAGGTGGAAGAGTGGGATTTGGACGCTTCATCTTTCTTCCGATCTCTTTGCAGCCAACTATCCTGCCTTCTGAATTGCAGAAAAAAAGTTAATTGAGTAATATTCAGTTTCATTCTTGCGGACAATTATACCCATTTTAACTGCAAAAGACTAATCTGCAAAAGAGGACACAAAGAGTCAGAATCAAGGGTGGCTCAGGGCCGACCCGGTTTGGAGACCAAATAAGTGTCTCTAGTATAACTATTCATCAAAACACTTGACGCAAAAAAGTATTGTCGAGTGGGGATCGAACTGGGGTAGTTTTAGATTACCAGTCCGACCTCTTAGCCACTCGACCATAGAATTTTACAAAATTTTATATAGGGTAGTTCGAATCTTCCTTTACACTTCTTTTGATTCTTTTGCATGTTTAGAACTATTGTTTACAACAAAAATAACAGAAAAATATTAAACTTTGAATGAGTTAAATTTAAAAATCGATTTTCAGAAAACCTCGGGCTGGCCACCCTTGGTCAGAATTCGAAGTTACTTTGATAGATGGTTTCGAGGGCGCAATAATTTTTAAACTTTAATTCTATTGAAGTAATTTATCTTTGCAATTATAAGAAAATCGGTTAAGTTATGCAATAAAAGGAAATGCACCCATAAGGATGGAACCTTGGTCGTCTGATTGCCATTTTGAATGGTGCGGGCGAAATTTCGGTTCGTCATTCGCCTTTCTCTTATGTGGCATAGTTTGTCTGTCGTAGTTTCGGGGAAAATCCCCTCCCATTAATCTTGCCCCCGTGATTGCTACTCCTTCGGCTGTCGCCATAGAATCAGATGTCCAGTGACAGCCGGTGGCTGGTAAAAAGTTGGCGCAATTATCCCTTGCGTGTCTGAGGCCGGCCGACCAAAGAGCGCCCTGAAACCGAAGCGACTGATCTACTGGAACGGCGCCAGTAAACAGTTTACACTACGGCCACACCTCGTGTGCTGACCCGTGCGGCTGAACGAAGGAATAGGTAGGTACAAGGCTTCATGTATCTCAAACTGTATGGAACAAACTGAAAAAAAAACGGAAATGAACAAACGGCGGATGAGTGAAAGAAACTAGAGTAAGAACATCTAAAAAAGCGTCTGGTGGTGACCCGAGAGCCTCACGGCGTGTGTGGCGCGAGGAATGCATACGTCAACAAGTGAGCTGGGATGGGGTGCGATCACAGACAGAGGAATACACGGAAATGGTGGATAAAATGCACGGGATACTATATTATGTGGGAGGAGAAATGCAGCTCAGAGATCCGCGCTTAAAGCCCAATGAGGTACGGTGGGTGCGCTAGCGACGACGAACGTTAGTGGAGACACGACAGATGGACTCTCGGCCGTGGAGTGCGGAGATGCGAGTGGGCGGCCGGTGAGAGGTGCTCTCTGAAATGGATAGCGTTACGTGAAGATCTAACATGCACACATGCCGGATGGACACCGACGGGGGTTAGGGAAAGCGGGATTAGACCTTTACACTGCGGGCCATAATTATACGGCCACCTTTCTCTGTTCAATTTTAGTCGTTGCAAAAATTTCTAAAATAGTATGGCATGAACCTTTGGATTCAGCATGCATTTACGAAGATTCCTTTTTTAAGATCGGAATTTCGTTGACATACGACTCTGTCACGTCCGTTCACGCGAGGGCCCTTGTTTCAGCTTACGAAGGTAAATTTTTTTTGGTGCCAAAACATACACCATTCGAGAGAGCGTGAAAAGTTACCCCAGATACTGTTCTTGTTTAATTTTACAAAAACTTCTGTTTTGAGCACTGTGCAACAGAAAACATAAATTTTGCCCATCAAACGGGAACTTTTCATTATTCTTCATTTGAATATCCAAAGTTTTTTTTTCTTCCAAAAATTGATTTTACAAACCGTTCTGCTCGCTACAAATTTTTTTGTAAAATTAAAAAAGCACAGATTCTGGGGTAACTTTTTACGCTCTCTCGAATGGTGTCTGTTTTGGCACCAAGAAAAATTTACCGTCGTATGCTGAAACCAGGGCCCTCGCGGGAATGGACGTGACAGAGTCGTATGTCAATGAAATTCCGATCTTTAAAAAGGAATCTCTTCGTAAATACATGCTGAATCCAAAGGATCATGCAATGCTATTTTAGAAATTTTTGCAACGACTAAAATTGAACAGAGAAAGGTGGCCGTATAATTATGGCCCGCAGTGTAGAGGAGAATTTCACAGACGGTGCGAAACATTTACGAAACAGAAAGTGACCCCAGAATCCCCTGACTTCCATGAACACCTGTCCAATTATCAGCTAATCTAAGCCAGCCGGCTGGCACGAGCAGCGCCAATTCGCACCCGTTTCCCGCGTGTCGGAACAAGCACTCATCGTGGGAATTAGCGCAGAAAGGAACCGGCCCGGACTGAATTTGTAAAAGGGCGACGCACCTTATCCATTAACGTCGGCCATCTTGTTGCGGGCGTACTCGATGCGCAGACCACCGCGGTCGGCGGCCGGAACCTGCATTCCCTGCATGTTGAGCATGGCACGGGAGGCCGACTGCACGTCCGAGTACTCGACGAAGGCCACCGAACTGCCGTTCTTCGTGTGGATGCGGATGCGCGTCAGGTTGCTGACGGTCTTGAAGATCTCGCGCAGCTCGCTCTCCACCACGTTCGGCGCGAGGTTGGCCACGAAGAGGGTGGAGCAGGCGGGACTCGAGGCAGGCGGACTGGCGGCAGCAGCCGCAGCGGCGGCGGCCGCAGCGTACAGGGCTGCGTGGTGCTGGGGGACCTGAAAATTAGGATTTAGAGGTTTCAATCAGCCAAGGCATACTAGAGCCCTTCAAAAATTAGCCGCAAAAACGTTCTTCCCTAGCCGTGGCCTTGAAAACACCTGTCGGGCAGTTTCAAAACGCGGCCTTGATTCGCCCAATTATTCGCGGCGGAATTTCTCGCACTCTTGACATTTTCCGCACCGGAAAGTGATGAATGCGTGGCAAAGTGAAACCGAGAGACGAACCTGCATGGCGGCGGCAGCCGGGAGATAGGCGGCCTGTAGGGCCTGGGCGTGTTGGAGCTGGGGAAGACCGGCCAGAGCGAGGAGCTGCTGCTGTTGGTCCAGCAACAGCTGGTTGTGGATGTCGGGGATGAGGTCGCTGTGGAGAGAGGACATGAAGGGGAGGTGGGACTGCTGCATGTGCTGGGAGCCTCCTATGTGGTGGGCCGGAGGGGAGAGCTTAGGACGACTGACTTTCGTGTTCGATTTGGCCAGTTCCAGACGGAGGATCTGAAAACAGGGATATGAATACAGTACTCTCGGCGAGGAAACACGGTTTGTACTACTTTCGAATGACCTTTCCCGGGCCAACAGGGGAAAAAACCTCGGTCGGCGCCAGGTGACTGTCCAAACTACCTCAGAGCGGGGATCGATCGCCTACCACAAAGGCCCAAATCCATAAAAACGCTCGTAAATACGACCCTTCACGCTCAACTGAGCAACAATCGAGAGGAACCCCGCTTTTTGAGTTTCGTTTGGCAAAGATTGCAAATTGCGATGGGAAAATATGATAAAAACTAGGAAACGGCCATAAATTAGGCGAGAACAGGTAAGACGTGCGTTGTTTTCCTAATTTTACACTCGCAACACAAACAGAAAACAGGAAAACGGTGCTGGAGGATCTCTTTTCACGAAAATAAAAGGGAATAGCTATTTTAAGTACCAAAAATGCAAAGAAAAATGGTCAAATTTCGAATAATTAAACTGAGATAGTTTAAAAAGGGAAAGAATCGATTTTGGAATGTATTGTTATCAAAAAAATATCCTGAGTGATCAGATAAAAGGGCCACCCGCAAGAGATAGGACATGGGCGGAACCAGATGACTGGCTTTTTTAACAAAAATATCTTGTTTACAACTAAATTTGGGTGTAAAATGTACTTCCTGTTTAAAAACAGGCTATAAAATCAGCTTTGAAAGGGAGATTTTGTTTCGGAAAGGGGAAATTTCGCTTTTCACTTGTTTCGAAACTAATACAGCAACGCGGAATCACCAAGAATTTGAATTTCAAACGTGATTTTTTAAACTAATTCTAGTAAAAAGTGCGCTTAAATTGCAAAAAAATGCAAAATTATGCACCGTAAAAATTAGCATACAGGGTGGGTAAGCAGAAATTAGCATATAGGGGTGAAATTGACGAACCTGTGCACAGTCGGGGTCGAATCGCACGCCCTGGAGCTGTTTCCTGGCCTCGTCTGCGTCCTGTCTGGTGTGGAAAGTGACGAATCCCACCGGAGAGGTGGGTTTCCCTCCCTTGACGGTCATCTTGAGAAGGGAGGACTCGTATCCGTGGTAGGCACGGAAGAGGAGATAGAGCTCGCGGGGCTTGGCGTCCATCGGGAGGCCGGAGACGAATAGGGTGCGCACATTCTGATTGACTCCGGAGTCGGTGGAGACGCTGTTCAGAGACTCCATGGAGACGGCTGACGTCATACTCTTGCCACCACTCTCCATCGCAAGTGCGGCAGGTAAGTCTGGCGCTCGCACCGCCCCTGCGAGGCGGCTCCCGCCCATTGGCCATAGGGCGCGGTTTCCAGGGCAACCGAGGAAACGGCGCAGATGGAACACATTCGACGGCAACAGAAAGGACCCAAGAGGCGATTCTGAGGGGAATAGGAAATGGAGGAAAGCCTTTACAGAAAATAAATGGAAAACACGTGGACAATCGGATTCTACTCAAGCATAATAAATGGAATCAGCAGAAGTTGTTGCGGGAACACAACTATACGAATAAGAAGAGATTTTATATTATCTCTCTCTCTCTCTCTCTCTCTCTCAGTACAATTCACTTCCCCCTCCAGCCACATTGACGAGTGTTTTCCTCTGCGATGCGATCACCCCACTCCTCCTCCGGTCAAAGTGGACCAAGTGCCCTTTTGACAGGAAATATTGGCCAAGTGGGTGGCCGTCGAGAACAACGCACACACGACCACCGACAACACGTTTACGTCAACATTGTCATTATATCCTCGTTCTCAAGTGCAAACTACCGCCAATTATGTACTCGCCGAGTAAATACAGGGATTTCTTCATCGAAATCTCAATGAACAACTGTTTTTGCAGCTTTCGTCTCGACCCTTCGCGCAGTGGAGAACACACATTCAACAGCAAAGTCAATATTTGCAGGGATCGAACAGTAATCCTTTAAAAAATCTTAAAATAACTTAAAAGAGGGGAAATTCAAAAGAAGAAACAAAATGAATAATGAAATAGATCGATTTGTATAAACCTACGCATCGAAGAATGGCCGGACCAAGAAATCGGTCGGGCCGTCCAGTTAACTTAACTGTTTACTTTTTAAAATTACATTTAAATTGAAATTTCAATAAATTTAATTTCATAAAGTTAACAAACCACTTTGTAGTCGTCTATTGTATATGTAATCTATTTAAAGTTAGCTAAAAGTAATGGTGCCGGCCGAGAAAGAACCCCTGTCGCGCAGCAGTCGGGTTTGACGGGCCGGCCCGGTTTTCAGGTTATCTCGACAAAGAAAGATAGAGAGAGAGAGAAAGAGAGAAAGAGAGAGAGAGAGAGAGAGAGAGGGAAATTTGTCAAACAAGAATTTTTAGACCACAATCTTGTTCCTTCTCTTGAGAAATACCACGTCCTCTTTGTTGTTTATGCGCATCCTTGGAATTCATACGTCTTTCATCCAGAAATAGCAAAATCCTACCGTTTCTCCTAATCCCAGGATTAATTCGCGGTCTTATCCGCGGGATATGGCGAAACCTTAAAGCCTAATAATCCCAAACGGCCGACGTCTCCCTTGGCAACACAAACGGACACAGGTTCTGATCGATGTGAGGCCATACCTGGCCCCAGGGGGCCTTTCAGCTGTCCCCCGGGGTCTCTCCAACCCTTTAAAGGACCGGAAACCGCCCCGCAGGTAGTGACCGACCGCATCCGGCGGCTACGTGCAGATCTTATGTCGGCCATTACTGTTGGGATTGGGGACCTGCGGACCATCCGCGGGGAGCGGGAGATAACCCGGCGGTCAAGGCCTCCTTGCGTGACTACTCACATGCATTCTTCGACGACCTCCGTCATCCGGAATGCATCGGGGACGGATGGGGAAATGCATACATGAGGGAAAACAGGGCAGATGGGGAGAGAGCGGGAATCCGGGAAGAGGTGGGGAGACGTTCCGATAACTATTTGGAAACCGGTTACAATAAACTCATGGGGAATTTTGAATAGAGAAATTCAATTGCATCTATTTTTTTAAAACCAATAAGGAAATTAGACCTTTCTGTACCTTTATCGTCTTATTTGTATTGCTTGCAACACGTGTTCGGTAGGGTTTATTGAGACCAAATAGGTCTTTTCTTTAAAACCCTCCTATTAAATGCTTAAAGGAAGGCGTTTAACGTAAAATAAACTTTAAATATTTCTTATACTAACAAGTAAGTTTTTAAAATAGGAACCACAAAAATATATTTTAAAAACACTGAGAAATACAATTTGAAAAATTTTAATTTGAAAATCGCGTCGCGCAGAAAATGTTAGACGCCCAGGAAGCAATCACGTCTTTTCATTTAGAATAGCATGAAGGTTTAATCTCTAACCAAGACTGTATATCTATCTCTAATTCTATCTCTTCAGAAGCAACCCCCGCTTATGAATTCCGTCGGTGTGGTTGATCGAGAATTTCAGAGTATTTCATGTCTGAGTTTCCTCAGTTTCGTCGAACTCTTCAATTTTTCAACAGCTAATTTTCAAACATGCTTCTTTGGCATTTTCAGAAACTGTTTCAATGCCTGATGTAAAAATAGGGAATCCAACCAGAAAAAATAAATTTGTTTTGCCGGATAAAGTTCTCCCGTTGAAAGGGTGCCTGCCCTGATGTCTCCCAGACATCAGATTCACACGCAACCGTATTTATGAATGTTTTCCAAGTGAAAACTTCCATGAAAACCCTAGCCATCCGTCTCATCTCTCGACAGGACACCAAAAAACGTTTCGTTCTTGGCCGTGGCGTAATTGTGCCCTACTTCTGGATCTCCTCGGCAGTAAACTCGAGAGATTCGCCCTCTTCTGCGTGTTTCTTTCTCTCGGTGACCTGGTGAGGGTGGGTAGCCGAAATGAGGCAGGTGAGGGCTATTCACACGCGGCCCGTAATTAAAGGTCCGCCAAAACCACCGCGTAGCTGCTTGGACAAACCGGAAAATTGCTCTGGGAGAGGGAACCGGCAAATGGGCAAAGGAAAGGAACGAGAGGGTTTGGATAGAAGGGTATATTCGCGCTTTTTTTTAAGAAAAAAAAATGTAAAATTGATTTTCCCGGTGCTTTTAAAAGGTATTTCTGTGTTTCTTGCTTTAAAAATTAACTTGTCAATATAAGAAACATTTAAAGTTTAATTTACGTTAAACACGCCCTTTTAAGCATCTAATAGGACGCATTGAAGTTTCAGTTGCCAGATTTCAATGAAAATACTCTTTTGGGCTCATTTCATGTGAGTGAGTGAGTGAGTGAGCCTCTCCCTAATTGACTGAACATTCATTCCTCAAAATGGTCTTTTTTATCAAATGTGTACTACAATTCCCAAAACATAATCTTTCCATAGTTCTTCAGAATCCTATTTCGCGAGCCATCTTAGATGCGCAGGTACACTGAGGAGATATCCATGGTCATAGACATAGATCCTCTTATCGTACGGGTTGTAGGCAATCATATTCGAGTCCCTGAATCAATTCTCATTCTTCCCTTCTCTTCTGTATATCTCACCTGTATAGATTGATCCATCGAATGTTTGGCTTGGAATAAGCCTCTCTATAGAAATCGTAAGCCAGTGAAATCCTAGTCGACTGTTCGTGGGCACTTTCAATCTGAAGTCTCTTTGTTTAAGTTGAAAGAGGTGTCCTACTGTGTAGAGCATTCCACAAGTGACGAAGGCATTGGCGATCTGGGTGTGATTGAGGAGAGTTAGGTTGTAGGTGGTGTAGATGGTAAGGTTGTTTACGTCAACCTTAAGGGATCTATCATTAAGGAAGACAAAACGAAGAGAGATACCTTGGATACGCTGAGGAAGGGAGAGTCTTCGTAGCGGAACATAATCCAAAGGGCGTTCTCATCGATGGCCAGATCGAAGTAGTTCATGGAACGGTTGAAGAGGAACTGCAACAGATACATGGTTCATTCTCAAAGTTTCCGATTTTTCTGCTACTACGTGTCGAGAATATTCCCCAAGTTGGATCTTTTAGTCGTCGCCCAACGAGCTTTCCTTAAGTGACAGAGCGAATGACCTGTTACAGTAACCGCATGGCGGGAAATTTGAAAGCGAACAGGATGTTCGCTTTCAAATTTCCCGCCATGCGGTTACTGTAACAGGTCGTTCGCTCTGTCACCAATGACATGACAAAGGATCCGAACCCACCGGTGTGCAAAAGCTAACTGGGCTACAGACGGCAGCTTTAACCGTTACACCACGGGATCACATGCCGTGCACTGTCGAGAGAGCAACCAAGTTCTCGCGCAAGCCAAAAGCCGTGGGAGCTTATTTCAGTTTCCAACACGGAAATAGGACCTTTGCTTACCAGTATCGTCTTATTTATTTTGCTTACAACATTAGTTCGACTGAAGATGAGGCTTAAATGAGCCCAAATCAGTATTTTCATGGAAATCTGGCAACTGAAACTTCAATGCGTCCTATTAGATGCTTAAAAGGGCGTGTTTCACGTAAATTAAACTTTAAATGTTTTTTATATTGCCACGTTAAATTTTAAAACAAGAAACACAGAAATACCTTTTAAAAGCACCGATAAAATCAATTTTAAATTTTTTTTACCTTGTCCCCCTTGTGAGCTGCTCCTGGAACATGAATCTCCTCGTATCGCTGGGAATAGGTCTCAAAGCGCCCGATTCTTGGATGACCGGCCCTGTGGAAGAAGAGTGATCCATTGAAGACCACATGGTTCGTTCCCGAGAATTCATAAGGCAGTTTGTGCCTAAACAACCTTAACCTCCCCACAACATTTAAGAACAAACCTCCTCCAGACGTGTTGTCTTCTGAGATCCGCTTCTGACCGGAATTCGTGAAGTTCGTCTCCCCGGAAGTGATTCACCAGATATCTTTTCATCATGTCCTTAACCGACTCTTCATTAGCTTCTAAACAAACTTACATCTCCGGTCCTGGGGAAGGCGTCTCTCATCCAACTACCGTAGTAAGTGGTGGCATGGGAATGGAACACTGGTTTTCCTACCGACTGCAGCTGACAATCTATTTCAAAGAGGGTTAGAGCTGCTGGGGAAACCTACGAGCAGTGGCTCCTTGGATGTAGGCAACTGGGGTTGTGGCGGCTTCTCTTTCTGGGACCATCAGTTCAGTTACATTGGCAATGCAGACTTTTAGACAGGACTCCATCTCAGTGTTGTTAAGAAGCAACTACAAAGGGTTGTAATTAAGACAAGTTTTTGGGCAGGTTGGGTTACTGTAGCCCAGAATGTCGATGTCATTACGGCGTTTCCATATCTCGCTTCAACGTGAACCAAATCGAAAACTGTCAATTAGAAAAAGTTAGATAATTTAATGATAAAAAGTTTATAATTAAAGTCAAAGCAAACATTTCATGTTTTCACTACGAAAAAGTACAAAAAAGTAGGAAAAAATGAGTTTTTTGGACTCTATTCCTCCCTTTTGCGACTAATTGTATTGGATTTGTGACACTTTTTCCTATATTTTATCTTTTTAGTGCAAAATTTTTAAGGACCCCCCTCATCCTCAAAATTCGCGTCAAAGTGCGCGCCAAGACACGATTTGAGAGCAATGTTGCCACCTATGCGAGATAGGAAAACATAAAAAAGATGGATTTTAAGCCAAACGTTGTCAAACGAAGATTCTTGACCAAAAACACTATTCTGAGAGTTTTAGGTCAATATTGAGTTTTTAACCCGGGTTACGGTAGGTCACCCCTAGGTTACTGTAGAACTATTCAAAATGGTCCAAACAAGGAGATCTATACGGCAATCGATGCAGATTTTGAGGATGAGGGGGTCCTAAAAAAATTTGCGTCAAATAGATAAAATGGAGCCAAAAGTGTCACAAATCCAATACAATTAGTCGCAAAAGGGAGGAAAAGAGTTTAAAAAAACTCATTATTTCCTACTTTTTTGCACCTTTTCGTAGTGAAAACATGAAAAGTTTGCTTTGACTTTAATTACAAACTTTTTATCATTAAATTATCTAACTTTTTCTAATTGACAGTTTTCGATTTGGTTCACGTTGAAGCGAGATCTGGAAACGCCGTTATGACATCGACATTCTGGGCTACAGTAACCCAACTTGCCCAAAAACGGCTTTAATAGTTTATTTTGGTCATATTCATAATATTCTGATAGTATCAAGTAAATACAAAGCACAAAAAATCCTATGTCACAGCTCTCTCGAGTCTTATAAAAATCTTGTCTTAAGGTTTAGTTATATGATGTATTTACCTGTTGGATGACGAAAGGAATGGGTTTGTCAACGAGGCGAGGGCCTTCCCAACTAAAGAAATGAGATTATTGTAGCTTATGTCTGTGGCTCTCTCTTACCTTTGTGATAGCCCTTCTACAGTAAGACACCTCGTCTCCTCTGCCTTCGGGCACTGCTCTCTTTCCACCAACTGTTCCTCAGGCACAGGACACTTCCCACAGTCTCCATCGGCTCCATTCAGTCCGGGTGGTCCCTGAGGCCCAGGATGCCCAGGCACTCCCATAAGCCCTGGCCTTCCCACCAGCCCCGGAGCTCCTTGTTTTCCCAGAGGCCCCATAGGCCCGGGTGGTCCTGGAGGCCCCCTGTCAGAATTGCTTTCCTCCGTACAGTATTGATGCAACTCCACGCATTTGTCGATCATCTCCGAGATCTGAATCAGAATCTAGGAAGGGATTAGATGAGGAGACCTTGATTTTCGAGAGGGAGGTCATCCAAAGGTGGTGGGAAGTGTTGACGGCACGGCGGACGCGAGGAGCTTCAGGCGAAGGAGGGCATTGGATGTGGGAGATCCTCCATTGGACGTGGGCGAATGAGGCCAGTGCCAACAGCGCCAGAGCGCCGTTGGCCGCCTCGGCGCACACCATTCTGAACGCTGTTTACGTGATCGGGTTACGTAAACGACGGGCAGTCGTAAGTTTAAAGGGCTAGTCGGGGTGAATGCACGATTGGAAAATAGACATATACGAGGGATGACCTTGGGTTGTGAAGACCAATTTTCAAATGTGACTCGTTTAAAACTTGACATCTTTGTTTTCTCTTGCAGGAAGTCTCTCTGAGCAGAGCCAAACGTCAACAGGGCTGCATTACTCCCACCTGTGGACAGACATGCACCCAGAATAACTGCGGAAACTCTTGTGGAAACAACTACAATCAGCAAGTGATTGTGGTTCCAGCAAACGGGTGTCAGAACCAGTGCCAGAACCAGTGTCAGCAGTGGCCGAAACGCGGGCCGGTCCGAGGTTTTCTGAAAATCGAATTTTAAATTTAACTCATTCAAAAGTTAATATTTTTCTTTTATTTTTGTTGTAAACACTAGTTCTAAACATGCAAAAGTTACTGTGTAAAGGAAGATTCGGCCTACCCTATATAAATTTTTGTAAAATTCCATGGCCGAGTGGCTAAGAGGTCGGACTGGTAATCCAAAACTACCCCAGTTCGATCCCCGCTCGATAAAACTTTTTTGCGTCAAATGTTTTGAAGAATAGTTATACTAGAAACACTTATTTGCCACCCTACCTATCAAATTCTTTTTTCTACCTTTTGAAAAATTTGGTCTCCCACCCGAGCTTGGCCCGTGCCGCGGATTCTGGGAACGCGGCCCGGCCCTGAGCCACCCTTGGTGTCAGCAGCTGACCACACCCATTTGCATTCAGAGTGAGTTTTGTAGGCAAAGAGAGAGACAGAGAGACAAAGAGAGAGAGAGAGAGAGAGAGAGAGAGAGAGAGAGAGAGAGAGAGAGAGAAATGTCCTATGCCTTCCAGCCTGTTCCTCCACTCGCCCATCGTCATCGTGCTGCCACCTCAGTTGTCTGGAAGTCACTGTGCCCCCGCCTGTCAGAGCTGTGCCAATGCCTGTACCAAAACCATCTGTCTCCAGAAGTGATCTTCTTCCTGCAACAATGGCTGTCAAAGCAGCCGCAGCAACAACGGTTGGGTCCAGACCACCCCTCCCCAGTGTTTCTGGGTCTCCTACCGTAACCCTGCCTTCAGAGTCAGTGTCAGCAGTCCTGTGTGAATCCCTGCCAGTCCAGCTGCCATCCAGTTGTGTCTTCCTCTTTGCCAACATCTGTAGCAGGCCCAGCAGATGCTTCCTTGGAGAATGGGTTCCTCCAGAGAGTCGTTGTCTAGATACCAAATAAGAAACAGTTGGATAAGTCTTTATTATGCTATAACGATAGTGTAACAACTGGTAATAATGCGGATGTTGTATTCAGAGGCATGCTATTGACACATTGTAGAGGGTCAGGTCAGGACACGGCAACTGCGTCTCTGACGCTTCACGAACGGGTCGTCCTTCTTGTCGCTGGTACTGAAAGAAAATCTGGGTTGAGTCATCAAAATAAAGCCAAGCGGCTTGCCGAAATTTGGCTATGGTCTTAGTTAGGAACAACACGCTCAATTCTAAATGTAAGACGTACTCTTTCTTGGAGCCATTCATCAAGTCCTTGAAGATATCCAGTTCCAGGACTTGGTCTGCATCCGGTCTAAAGACGTTCGAAGGACACATCATCATCAGGGACAAGGTCGACATCTCTATGTAGGCGGGGTCATTCTCCCTGTAGTCCGGCGCCTAAAACCTTTTTTCCTCGGCATAAAAAGCCAGCTAACCCAGTAGGTACCCGTATGGTTCCCGTCGTCGTTTCCATGCATAAAGTCCTCGTGTCTGAAAATGATGACTAGATAAAATGAGGGCGTAAAATACCCGGCTGTGGCGTACATCCTCTGCGGGATGGGGCCAACGGTTTTCTCAATGTCCTCGAGGTGGCGAATCCGTTCGCTTTCGCTGGGATTCTCCGGGTCGGCCTCTTCCCGGCCGAACAAGAGTTTCTTGTCCAGACACTCTGCAACCACCGCTCCCAGAGAGAAGATGTCCACTTTGTGATCAAAGTCCAAGCCTGAAAGGAAATCATTATGGAGAGTTCGCCGAGAAACCACCAGATCATCTACTTAACGCCCAGTCGCTTTTGAACTTTTGTGGATTGAAACCTTTTTTCATAACCACGGCCACTCGCTCTAGTTAAAACTTTTAAAAAAATAGCAGAAAATACGTACCAAGGATGACTTCAGGCGCACGATAATTAGATGTTTGGGCGAGCCCCTTCACCAACCCGCTCCTCGGGATATTCTTGGCCGAATTAAAATCGCAGAGCACAAACTGAGGATCGATCATCTCCTAAAACGAAGGTCAAACTCCTTTTGCGAACAGATACTCACCTCTCTGTCACTTCTTCCCTTCACCAGCATACACTTGACGAGGATATTATCCGGCTTCACGTCGGAGTGGACGATTCTCACGGAAGTGAGGTGCTTCAGGGCACCCAGGATGTGGAAGCACATCACTTTCGTCTGCTGCGAGGGCATTATTATATCGTCGCCTTCCTGTAAAATTAGAATATAGAACAAAACATTATAAAAACCAACAACAATCGAGAGGAGGCTCCTATCCATAAGGGGGAAAACGATGACGAGGCTATCGTCGAGATATCCATGATCCAAAGCGCTGATTATGAAACTGAAAAGAATGCATTGAATAGTTTCAAAGATGACAAGCTTACCGGTTGAAGGGGCTCTTCACTGCCTGGATGTTCTGTAGAACCGCCACCTCCTCCCTTCCTAACTCCGCGATACCAACAATCTTCACGGCGACAAAGGCGTCGCCCTAAAGATGGTCACCACTTGATGCAGAATAACGGAAACGTTTGTCATCAAACTAGAAGATGGTAAAACTTTGACAAAAAGCACCGGATTTGCGCAAAAACGTCACAAACCTGGGTGTCCCTGGCCTTGTAGACCTCGGCGAAGGCACCTTCACCAATTCTTTTGATAACCTTGTCTGAAATTAGAAACTAAATAAGACAAACAAAAGGGTAACTTACAGCGGCTGTTGATCACCATCGACCCTGTGAGATCCGACATTACCCTCGCTGAAATTAGGAAATACGAATAAGAACGGGGATAGACAAATATCGTGAAGATTTGAAAAGATATAAAAGAGTCATTCTGGGCTGGGCCAAATTAATTCTAAGGATTTGTTTCCAGGGAAGTATAAAAAACCGATTTTAATTAGCCATTTCACATGCAATCCCTTACATTAATTAAACGTTACAAGTAAACTATAGGAAAAAGATAAACTACTATTTTTAATTTTAAAACCAACAAAACAGATCTTGAAAAATGAAACATGAAATCGGAAAACGGGCCCACTATAACGTGTACACAATATTGGATACTCAATCTACAACCCGCGGCCACAGCGGACGACTTTTTCTCTGGGTGGGCCACAGCTTTTCCCTGAGGGAACCCGACTTGATGAAAAAATGGCACTGGCACTGTGCCATTTTCAGGTTCTGGGCAACTTGCCAATCTATGAGTGTGCACATACAGCACACTCACAGAAAAAACCTACCGTAGTATTCGCTGCTCAGCTACACTCGCAGAAACTGCGCTGCGGGACCATTTTGTTTCGCCGGCTCCCTGGCCTGACAACACTTTCTGAAGAATTTGCTATGCTTTAGCTGAATGAATCTTCACACAATTGCTGACAGCTATGAGCTGATTCTGCAAACAGTGGCTGAGCTTAGCTGGATCTTCACAAAGCTTTCATTTTGATCTGACGACCTCAGGTCGCTTTCTATGCTTTCTTGTGACCTCATCCGCTTTGTGCAGATGATGTCCACTTTCAAACTGATATAGGTCGCCTCTCGTAATTCGCTAAAAAAAAGTGATCACGATTTCCAACTTTGACGCGTCACGGCGCGCGCGGCTAAAATTTTCACATTCTCATATTGATTTTCGGAATCAGGATGCTTAGCTGCGACGAAAGGGTCCCGCAGCGAAGTTTTCTGCAAGTGTTGCTGAGCAGCACACTCGCAGAAAACTACGGTAGGTTTTTTTCTGCGAGTGTGCTGTATGTGCACACTCATAGATCGGCAAGTTGCCCAGAACCTGAAAATGGCAGTGCCAGTGCCATTTTTCCATCAAGTCGGGTTCCCTCAGGGAAACGCCTTGAGTGAACGACTCTCCGAAAACGCCTCACTTGGTGCTCTTGGGTGGACAGTGAAAACAGTTTCCACCCTCTTCAATCTTGATTTTTGTGGTAGAAGAGTCAAAAAAAGTCCAAAAAGCGAATATTTACTGTATATGCATATGTTACAAAGTGACAAAATGAATAAATTACAAAATGATAGAACGAATAAACCCGCAATTCTAGTTATAGGGAGATCGGGTCGAGTCGGCGGGGACAAAGTTCTCGTAGTACTGCTTGGTCGCCTCGATCATCAGATGCTCGGTGCATTCGACTTCGTCTCCGATGACTTTGGCTGAAATGGATCACAATTCGATGGATCTCCAGAAGTCGCTCTCACCAGGAGCTCCGGCGATGGTTGAGAATGGAGGGAAGACGGCCTCGGCGGGGATGACGGTTCCTGGCAGAATGCGACAGCACTCTTTGATGATGGCTCCTCGGCCGATCACCGAGCCCTTGCCGATGTGGACGAAGGAGCACACTTGTCCGGCGGAAATGACGCAGTCCTGGAAATGGAGGGATGAGACAAAAAGAGAGAGAGAGAGAGAGAGAGAGAGAGAGAGAGAGAGAGCAGAGAGCAGAGAGGAGAAAGAGAGAGAGCCCACCTCCTCTATCATGACGTGGTCTCCAATGTGCAGGGGGAACATGGCCACTCCCTTGCTGAAGGTCTTGTAGGAGGGGCGGATGATGGTTCCCGACCGGATGACGCAGTACTTGCCGATCCTCAGAGCGGCCAAGTCGCCTCGCAGAATCACTCCCTTCTCCACGATGCACTGAAAGAAGAGCTTTTGAAAACATCACTCATTTGGCAGAATGCCTTTCTGGCGCCTGATCCCCGTGTTGTATCAATGATAAGAAAAGCATTGCAATGTGCCAGCACGGCGGTGCTTATCAACACAGTCATCTTCTAGAAAGCCTATCAAACCAGGGGAATTTCCCGAGCGTACCTTTCCGTTGAGGACGATATTCTGTGTGCCATACATGGTGGACTGCTCGTTGGGCTTGGTCTTGTAGATTTTGTTCCCCGTGACAGTCTCCACATAGTCCTCCCGGATGTACTGCGTCGTCGGGAGATCCATCTGAATCACGGCTAATTAGACATCGAAAAGGTAAAGGATCTAGGTGATGACGATGTATAATTCAAATTACGACAAATCGGGAATACTGCGTCAATCAATAAAAAGCGAAACACTGCTTTTTAGTTTCGAAAATTATGAATTTCGAGGAAGATAAAATCCACTCCTGGATGATACCATGTGCTTCCACAAAACGAAGAATATTCTGACAGGTTACAGTCAGCCGGTGTGAATCTACGAATACTGCATCTTAAGTACTTTGTAGGACTTTAGCCATCTTGTCTGACACGTGCAGTAGGTTTATTACTTTAATAAATAGCAGTTATGATACACGCAGCGTCAAAAATCAAAACTGGGAACATATACATTAAAGTGAGAGGGAACTGATGAGCATCCGAGCCGCCGGGGAGAGCCAAACAACCAGAAATTGAGAGATTCATTACGTGAGGGCACCGAAGACGGGGTTGTGGCGGCAGATCGACGGCCCCTTCTCCATGTACTCGGCCTTGGTGTGCGACACCTGGTAGAACTCGGCCTAAATCACACAATTATTGGGGGAAATTGGAGGAAACTAACCGTGGAGGCCAGCATGGAGCCACCGAACCACACGGCGTAGCGCTGCATTTTGTGGGAGATGACCTGCACGTCGATGGGCTTCGGCTAAGCAGATAATTGAGAAAGTAAAATGAGGGGTATACCTTCAGTCTGCCAGAACTCAACGTCTCACTCAGAGCGGTCCTGCCATCCGTTATCCGCTTGATATCGCGACCCATCTTCCTCGCAAAGTCCTGAAATACAGAAGTTATCAAAGCAAAAGATTTAAGAAAAGCTGACAAGGAAGATTTACTCACTTTGAACATGGTGGAACCACCGGAAAGTACAATATTTTCGTAGAGACCACGTCGGACGTCAATGGGACACTGCTGGATGACGTTATCCACCGTTTCCGAAATGGGCGTGGTAAAGTCGGGGTTGGCAAACTGAAAAAGACAATTATGTAGGCAAGAAAGTCCAGTACCTCAGGATGGAAGAAGATCTCGGGCCCGAGGAATCGCTCGTATCCGACGTCGACTGTGAACTCCCTCTTGGTGATGTTGTTGATTCCGTTGTAGGTCTTGAGCCACTTGGATCCATCCGTGTCATACTTGGTGAACTCCTTCAGAATATCAGGACACACGTAGCAGTACCTCTCCTGAAGCACTTTTACCCAGAATTCCGATAGATGAGCTAACCTTGATGGCCTTGGCCACCTCGTAGGACTGATCGGAGGGGATGCTCGGCTCGCGTTCCCTCAGAATCTGCTGAATAAAGTACGTAATATCGCGTCCGGCGATGGGAATGTGCTTGATACAGGATCCAATTACGTATCCCTCGGCCACAGGAATGCAATGAGTCACACCGTCTCCCGAATCAACAACCTGCAAAATGTCGACAATTAAAGGATTAACGTAGGGGAAAGTAGTAAATTACTCACCAGACCGGTGAGCGAACGCTCCTCCGCGGACCTCGACTGCCAACTGGCGGCCAGGGCAAGCACGGCCTGCACGGCTATGTACAATCCAGGCACATTGAAGGATTCGAACATGATCTCAGCGGTATATTCCCTATTCTCCGGGGTGTTGAGAGGGGGCTCGGTCTGAAAGAACAACTTAGACCGACAAAGCAAAACCTTACCAGCAAAAAGTAGTGGTCCTCAGGTTCGGCACGAAGGTATTTGAAGATACATTGCTCCCAGAAGCGCTCCATCAAATCCCAGTCTTCCACAATTCCATGTCGGATGGGGTACTAAAGAAATAGAAAAGTAAACGTTAAGGTTGCGACAAACCTTTACGGAATAGTTGGCAGCGGCGGGTGAGAGAGCCTCGTCTCCGATGAAGAAATCGAGATCGTCTATGCGACCGCCACCGGCGGTGTTCCAGCGGAGAGCAGCGGCGTTGGAACTGCTCACTTTGTCCTTCACGGCGATGGCTGGAAAGGAACAAATTAGATTTCTTTGAAGTACCTCAACATTAAACATTATAAGGCGGTTTTTACTCTTAGAATTAGTAAAGAACTGAACACTACGCCTTCAAATTCTCCGTTTAAGCGTACCTGAGGGAATGATGAACTGCGGCTCATTGTTTCCAGCAAAACCGAGCTTCGTGTACCCAGTACCATTGTCGATGACACACGCAGGTAAGCGCCCTGCCATCTGCAAACAAAGATTAATTCGGCCTTCTACACGTTAATAGGGGCTCGAAATAAGACGAGCATACCACAGAGAAACAAAAGCACGTATAATTTAAATTTACATCAATATTTTAAAAGTAAAAATAAATAAATAAACAGCCGCTGTATTCAAATATTTGAACAATTCCTTGAGATGAATCAACCACATTCAAAGGATTATTCTTTCGCGGCGGGAGCCCAACCGCCGGTCACGCCCATTTCTTCGTGCGCCGTCGCGTTCAAGCGGTTGTCCTTATTTTGCATCATAGTTAGGCCGAATTTAGCCTAAAACCGATTCATCATGGCTGACGACGATCTTGTAAGTGTTTAGGATTACGGTAATAATTACGGTACTTAGGAGCTTAATCTCGAAAAGAAGAAGAAGAAGTCGAAAAAGATCAACTTGGATCTCGAAGAGGGCGAGACCGCCGCTGCCGCTGATGTTGCCGACGATCTTGGTAGTTTTCTTTTTATCGTAATTTTAAATGCTTTTTTTAGGCGAGTTGAACCTCGAAAAGAAGAAAAAGAAGAAGACCAAGGTCGCCGCCGCCGAGGAAGTCGAGGAGCAGACCCCGAAAGTCGCCGACTTGGGTGGGTATTTGATTCTTCTCTTGTTTGCTAACTAAGTGTGTTTAGGAATCGGAATTGGCGTTCGTAATTTGGTCGACGCTACTCGCCCATGGCCCGACTACACCTACGATGAGTGCCTCACTTTGGTGTTCAACATTATGAGGGAGAAGAACCCCGAGCTCTCCGGCGAGAAGAAGAAATTCGCTATGAAGCCTCCTGAGGTATGTTTCGTCGTTTGTCATGTTATTATGTCAAAGGAAGAGTAACATTCGCGAAAGGGTAAACAGAAGGATAACATGTGGAGAATGAATATGCGTCAAAACTTTTCCAGTTTAACTACAAAAGATGTTACGTACAATGCTATTGTTTCAGGTTGCCCGTGCCGGAAGTAAGAAGACCGCGTTCTCCAATTTCGCGGAAATTTGCCGTCTGATGAAACGCCAGGACAAACACGTGCTTCAGTTCCTCATGGCCGAGATGGGTATGCTATTCATTCATCAGACATATGTGCTATCTTTCAGGTACTACTGGCTCCATTGACGGAAACAATTGCCTTATTGTGAAGGGTCGATTCCAGCAGAAGCATTTTGAGAGCGTCTTGAGGAAATATATTAGTGAGTTGTAGTATTCTGCTAACTCTTCAACTCTTTTTGAATTCGTCTCATTCTTCATTTTCAGAGGAATACGTCATGTGCCACACCTGCCGATCGGCCGACACCCAGTTGACCCGTGACACTCGTCTGTTCTTCCTCCAGTGTGCCTCCTGTGGATCTCGATGCTCCGTATCCGCTATTAAGACCGGTTTCACCGCTCTCGTCGGAAAGCGTGCCGTCGCCCGCCGAGCAGCCGAAGCCACCGCCGGAAAGTAATCTGTTTTTCACGTTGTCATACACCCGGTTGCAAGGGAGTTGTAACTATTGGTTTAACCTTGTTGGAACATAAATGGATTTCGCCTATTTCCTGTTTTCTTGTTTCCGGATTCTCCTTACGGGTGTCTTTGATGGACAGTTGGAGAGGGATAGTGTGGTTTAGATGAAGCAGCTGACTGAAATCAGTGGCCTTATGGCCAACAAACGTTTTGCCGACGCAAAGGAATTGTTTGACGAGTCTTTCGGGACAAGTCCAGGTACTGCTGTTCTCACGAAGCCTTGTTTTGTGCACAGATGCGAAGCGTAGTAGTTTTCTGAATACTTGTATCTTCAGCTGACAGTTTCATCCTTCACTTGGCTACGCTGGCCATCAACGATCTCCAAAAGGGCTTCGTCGACGAAGACCTCCTCGCCTTCACCGCCCATCTCCTGAAGTCAACACCTTATTTTCTCCTCCCAACCGCATTTCAGGAAAATCTCCACGAAAAACCTCCTCGTGTGTTGGGATCATTCCTTCACAGTCGAGGGTTCCCCTCACGTGACGGTGCTCTGTGCGGAAGAGATGACCGCGCGATCTGACGAGATTCTCAGCGAATAGCAAGTCAACATTCCTATTTAACCGACGCTCCTTTCAGTGGCGGATGGGACACACAGTTGATCTATCGCGCGGCAAAGTTCCAGAAGATGCTATTGGAATCCATGGACATGGGCGTTTCCATGCGCTACGTTCTCCGGGAATTCGGCGCCGTCATAAAACTCTACGGCCAGTTCCCCGACACACGCCAAATCAAGCATGTTCCTGGCTACTTCTTCATCACTTCATATTCAGATTCTCCCGTCTCTTCGAGGCAATCTTCCAAAAACTCAGCCCCAATGACATCGAATTGGACGACTTTCTGCCGGTGGCTTCTCGCCTCATCCCTTTCCACCCCTTCATTGGTAAGTCGTCTGTTCTTCCCCAAAAACGCGTGTTTTAGTCGCCTTTGACTCGGGAAGGCTGCTTCCGAGGGTCTGGAACCCCGTGATCCTCTTGGAGGAGGTCTCCCAGGCTCTGACCGACTACATTTCCGTCGAGGAGGATCTGGTGGATCGGCTCAGCTTTGACGCCATTCTCACGACCCTGGATTTCATCTCAGCTCACGAGGAGTTTGACGAGAAGCTACAGGCATCGATAGCGGTATTCCATGCTATCCAATGTCTCCAGATGCCATATTGCAGCCTCTTCTCATCTCCCTCTTCCCCTACATCCAGGACCACGAGTTGGCGAAGACCAGGGTGGATATTATGCGCCGAGCTGTGGGGATCATCAAACGATGTACACCCGTTTCGAGAGTGCTGATTCTGAAACGATTGGCTGAGCATCTATGTAGGGTAAACCTCATTCTTCTTCTGGAACTGTACCTTTATTAGACTAATTTGGACATCAAAGGGGCGCCGATGCTCTTGGCTTGGATCGTGGACTTGTACAAGGACAATCTGGCAGTGGAGATCTTCCAGGTGGAGCTGGGGTCCTTCTGGGTCCTCTTGGAGAAAGTCCGCTATGAGGACATCCCCGTCTCCCTCGCCTACTACACCGCCGTTCAGAACCTCTTCCAGGTCCAGATCCTTCGCAGGTAAAGAGGCAGACTATTTCGAGACCTTGAAACGGCGACAAATTAGAAGGCAACCGAACTCTCCGCGGAGAAAAACTACTGAAGAATTTGCCTTAATTTCAGAATTCGAATCAAGATGGTGGCTGAGGTGAAGAGGCGACTGATCGACAGCTTGCGTGACCAACTGGGAGACTGGATCACTCTGCAGAACATGAAGGCCAAGGCAGAGGAGGAGGAGCCACAGAGTCTGGGAGGAGTGATGCTGCCCAGACCCATCGAATCCATCGATATCCTCATCTACAATTTCGAATACACCAATTCCCTAGTCGCCGATTTGCCCTCTGAATGAGCACGAAAATTCGCTTTTTATCCCACGGGTTGTATTGTAAACTGTTGTCATGTTGAAAACGTCATAAATCTTGTTTAATGTTCTTTACATGCTTTATTGGTGTACGCCATTATTATTTTCGTCTTTTTAAAAAGTTTTCGTTACTTTTCACGGTGAAGCTATAAAATAAATCAGTTTTGACATTTCAATTTTCTGGGATTACGGTGTGCCTGAGGAAATTTTAAATTCCCGCGCTAAAGATACACGTTGCGGGCCAGGCGGCGCCACAGAAGCGCAGCTGGCGCATTTCTGGTGCCCTTCAAGATTAAAATTTTAACTTTAAAATTAACTTTTCTGATGTTTTATTTACATCTTTTACTGATTTAAATAGAATGTGGGAAAGTACAAAATACATATTTAAATTATTTTGCTAGAAAAACGCTGATTATCACGTGTTTCATAGAACTTGATTGTTTTGTTTTTGTTTAAACTGCTCAATGAAAATTGATTAGCTTACTAAGAAATGGAATTTCTAGAAGGTTGTAGTAGCTTATTGAGTACGTGAATTCTTCGTGTTTTATTTACGTTTCCTTTGTCATTTACTCTTTTTGTATCTTCTAACGTGGTTGTTTTCAGGTAAACCGGGTAAGATGCAGCGGACTGTCGCAGCATCCAAAAATCTGTCGGTAAGTCTGTTTTCAAGATTATTCTTTCGTGATACAGATGAAATGCGTCGTTTGGAGTGTTTTACACTTAATTTTGATAATGTACCATTTCCAGCGTGCCGCGGCTGCCGCTGCCGGACTGACCGTGGCCGGTGCTGGTCTCGTCTACGCCCTCGAGAAGTCGGTGCATGCTAGCAGCGATGCTGTTCACCCGTACCACCTCCCCTGGGCTCACTCCGGTGCTTTCTCCTCCTTCGACATTGCCTCGTGAGTCCTGTGCTTTTGTCGTCAGATGCATTGTGCTTGTTTAGCGTGCGACGTGGATACGAGGTCTACAAGCAGGTCTGCGCCGCCTGTCACTCGATGAAGTTCATCCACTACAGACACTTCGTCGACACCATCATGACTGAGGTTTGTGCATCGAACTGTCATTCTTCAGACAGTCGACATTATCCAAGCCGAGGCAGCTGTTCAACCGTATCCTTTAAAACTTTCGAAGTGACTTTGGCATAGCCTGATCGACGTCCCTATCAGTTTTGAATTGGTTCAAGTCTCTTCTTATGTCAAACTTGCTTATTCCCTGAAAATATCAACGCTCATTTTATTTCTGTTTTAGGAGGAGGCCAAGGCTGAAGCCGCCGACGCCCTTATCAACGACGTCAACGACAGGGGTCAGCCCATCCAGAGGCCCGGAATCCTCACCGACAAGCTGCCGGACCCCTACCCGAACAAGAAGGCCGCCGCCGCTGCCAACAACGGTACAGTGTTGTTTATACTACTAACTGCATCATTCTTCATCAAATATAAATCAAACTTTTTAGGAGCTGCTCCTCCCGATTTGTCTCTTATGTCCCTCTCGCGTCACGGAGGTGATGACTACATCTTCTCTCTGCTCACCGGATACTTGGACGCTCCCGCCGGAATTAAGGTGTGTTTGCAGCTGCCTCATTAATGTGTTTTCTGTACCCTTTCTTTCTTTCTTTGTGTATACCACAAATGTATATCTCTAGGTCGATGAAGGAAAGGCCTACAACCCTTACTTCCCTGGTGGTGTGATTTCCATGCCTCAGCAGCTCTTTGACGAGGGAATCGAGTACAAGGTACGTCGTCGTGTCGACCGTTCTCATCTTCTGTTTAGGACGGAACCCCTGCCACCCAGTCCCAGCAGGCTAAGGACGTCTCCGCTTTCATGCACTGGTGCGCTGAGCCTTTCCACGATACCAGGAAGAAGTGGGCCCTGAAGGTTCGTACTGCAATGTCTTACGATATCCAAGTTCTTGTTTATCCGTTTTTAGACAAATCCGCAGTGCCTTCCTAATCCTGGCATTTTCAGATCCTCGTCCTGACTCCCTTCGTGGCCGCCGTTTTGGTCTACGGAAAGCGCAGCATCTGGTCATTCACCAAGTCTCAGAAGTTCATGTTCAAGAGCGTGAAGGGACGTGAGCCCCCGAAGGCCCAGTAAGCAGATTAAATAACGGATGAGGAGCCTATAATCTAGATAGAGTTGTTGTTGTTCCCGCTCAACAGTAAATCTATTTTTCTAGGTTTCCTTTGTATTGCACGTACTAGGTTGGTAGTAATCGTGATTGAATAAATGTTTCCGTGAAGAGATACTGCCGATTAAATTCTTAATATTCTACTCGAATTTCGTCGGATGATGCATCTATGGGAATTATTGGGATGGGTTCAAGCAAGAGGGCTTTGGTTACAGCCAGAGATGGGGTCTCTTCTCGCTTCGAAGTCTCCGATCGTCGTCTTGGCCAGCCAGTCTCCCAATCGTCTGAAGATCCTCATCCAAATGGTACAACTCATTAACCAAATGGTCTAGGCCAAGATTGCCAGCTCTCAATGTCAGCCACGAATCTACAACAACAAAATCACCATTTACCGTTGCAATTCAGGGTCTGTCGCCCATTGTGCAAGTGTCGGATTTCGAGGAGAACCTCTCCAAGTCGCTGCCGGTGACGGAATTCGTGGTGGGAACAGCTCAGGGAAAACTGGACACCGTCGTCAAACTGATGAAGGAACGACAGGTAGCAATTGAAGGGAATGGGAGAAGATGAGGGTTTCAGGAGGCTTTCGACGTGATCATCGCCTGCGACACTGTGATCCACTTTGAGAATGAGATCATCGGAAAGCCCAAGGACCGGGAGGACGCCCTCGTCACTTTGAAGAGGTATGTTTAGGGATAACACGGCTGTAGGAGGTACTGCTTTTGTCAAACCACAACAGTTTCACGTCTCAATTAAAGGTCTACTTGTGGAGTCCAAGGGTTGCCGAAACGCGGGCCAGGCCGGCCCGAGGTTTTCTGAAAATCGAATTTTAAATTTAACTCATTCAAAACTTAATATTTTTCTGTTATTTTTGTTGTAAACAATAGTTCTAAGCATGCAAAAGATACTATGTAAAGGAAGATTCGAACCACCCTATATAAATTTTTGTAAAATTCTATGGCCGAGTGGCTAAGAGGTCGGACTGGTAATCCAAAACTACCCCAGTTCGATCCCCGCTCGACCAAACTTTTTTGCGTCAAGTGTTTTGATGAATAGTTATACTAGAAACACTTATTTGCCACAATACCTATCAAATACTTTTTTCCCTAACTTTTGACAATGTTCCAAAAAGTAGCAGGGGCAGATCAACCGGCTTGCTCAAAAGTATGGGGTATCCCTCCAATTACATCGCCGTTTCAGGATGAGAGGAAAGGAGCACGACGTGTACACCGGAGTGGCCCTGGCCTTCGCCGACGGTAGCCAGCAGTCCTTCAGCGAGAAGACCATCGTCAAATTCGCCGACTTCTCCGACAACACGGTCGAGCAGTACGTCAACAGTGGAGAGCCCATGTAAGCATCCCCAGAGCCCCTCCTTTAGGTTCCCTTTAGGAGCAAGGCCGGTTCCTACAGTATCGCTCAGATGGGCGCCGTGCTGGTCGAAGGCATCTCCGGCTGCTTCAGCAACGTGGTCGGTTTGCCCATTCGGCGAGTCTACGCCGCTCTGGAATCCAGGGGAATCCGCGTCTTCAGCACTTAATATTCTTGTAATAAATCTTCATATAAGCTAAAATAATCTCTATGCGGGGCCTTTAAGGCACTTTGACGATCGATATGTACACTGTACTCGTAGTCCTCCTCCTCTCAGCGACCGGCCCTCTTCGCCACATCCACGATGACCCTGTTGAAGACGTCGTGTCCGGTCAAGTAGCCGACCACGTGTCCCACGTTCTCCATAGTCTCCACCGTCATCCCGGGCCACACGCTCTGTAAACAACGGACACTCAGGCGTACAGAAGGGCATGGTTACGTTGAAATGGGGGGCTCCGTGGGAGCGAACGACGTAGGCGTCGTGTTCGGCTATGATGGCGTGGCAGAGGGAGGTGTCCAAGGGGGTGGGGTAGTTGCTGAGAAGGGTGAATTCATCCATCAGAATGTGCATCATGTTGTAGGAAAGGGTCTGCTTGTTCTCGGAAGTGCGCTGGTACTGAAACCAAAGCTACAGTAACCCACATTTGACCTACCATCTCCTCAACCCAAGTGACGTCAGGGATCGCCCTCAACTTGGCGATGTAGCTGCTATCCTCCAGCTGTTTCTGCAACTTTGGGTAGTTGATCGACCCAGCGATGGCTCCTAAAAGAAGACAGAGGTGAGACCATACAAAGGTCAGACCTTCAGTGTAGGGGGGTCCGGCCGTCGTCCAGGAGAGAATCGGAACCACTCCGATCGGAATGGGGGCGTTGGAAGCGGCGAGAGAGGCCATGTAACCGCCCATCGACACCTGAAGGATGAATTGAAGTAGGGTAGAAGAAGGGAGAAACGCCGGAGAAGACGATCGGGGAGTAGCCTTCGTTCCTGGCCCAAGTGAGGAGGTAGTTGCACTCGGACATCAGAGCAGCGCCCATCACGAACAGATCCGAGACGTTCAGCAGAGAGGACCTGAAGAGTTTCTCCTTGAAGTAATCTAATTTAGGGCTGGAATTGGCTATTGAACAACAACTGTGCGTACCTAAACTGATTGGGCGGCCTTCGATCGGTGTAGAAGGGGTTCTGAATGAGGATCGAGGCGATTCCAGCACGCTCCAGGACAGAGTACGCCATTCCGTACTCACGCCTGAAAATGTCTCAGATTTGCCTGATTTTTCAAACGGAAACGAAACACATTTTTCCAAGAAAGTTGAAAGATGTGTCTCTTTCTCTCTAGTTTCCTTAACGGCCATCTCGCTTTCAGAATTAGCAATTTCCGCAAAAACAACATTTCGGGGCGCAACCCTATCTGCAACATAATTCTGCCGGGTTCTACTTTTCTGCGGAATCCTGCTTTTCTGCAGAATTTGGCGGGAAGACGAATTCCGGAATCTCCATTACAGATCGGTCTTCTTTTGGAGAGTCGTCAACTGGTCTTGGTGAACTCCGCGGTGGACACCACTCTTTGGCACGGCAGGATTTCGGGGAAGTTCACTCGGACATGGCAAACTGCCTCGATCCGCAGACGGGCGTTGATTACGGTGAACATTTGAGAGCGGGAAACTGAATTTTTCAAATTTATGGCCACAGCAATCGCCGCCTGAGCCACGGGCAAGGCCACAACTCGCCGACTTGGCCACGGACAAAGGATAAGTTTGAAAATTTGACGTTCCCGCCCATCCATTTCCACCGTAATCAGAACCGCCTGCGTATGTAACGTTTAATTTTTGGACAAAGCCATGTCCAGGTGAACTTCCGTTGAAACCTTGAGAAATCCTACCGTGTTTGCTAAGTGAAGCCAAACCGTTGACCTACCTCCAGTAGCTGTGATCTCCCGTGCCGGCCATGTGAATGCAGAGTCCTTCGCGCCGTTTCAAGGGAAAGACGCCCTTCCACCTGGCCCATTCCAAAGGCCCCTTCATCTGCTCCGGATAGACGACGGCATGGGGACTCTTGAAACGACCCTCCATGATCCGGACTCCGTTTTTGACCGTCTCCTGCAAGATTTATCTTAGATGCAAGAAGATACATCTTGTATTTTGGATAATACGCCACCTTTTCGATCTCCATCTGAATGTTGAGAGACTCGTTCATCTCGGTGACCTTCCTCTGCGACATCACTTCCCTCCGATGTTTGGCCAGTCTGGAAAGCAAATCCCTATCGATTGAATATAAAAACTGACTGTTTCAGTGTCTTCGGATGACCCCAGCTGTCGACGAACAGTTTGCTGAGGAGGAGGACCCTTCGGAAGGCCAGGTCCATGACCCTCGGATGGACGGTGGGGTTCATGGCGTTGCCGATGACGTCGGTCAGTCGACTGAGATTCATGGGGACTCTGAAAAAGACTGATGGCCAGAGGAAAGGGTGACAGTTTGGCGGCTGAACGACCAGCGATAGGGCTTTATAGGCTTACGCGAAGGGCCTTTAGAGGGACCGTCTGTCTTCAATTTCGCATCAAAAACAAGGACCATCGCCAATATTTTTACTCTTTGAACAAGCCATAGGATAAATTTTCGGTTTTTCAATTATGCATGCCAGTTTGAAGAAAAAACCGCAGGAAAATTCAATATTTTTGGGTGTCTACAGCAACTAATGCCAGATGGCTGTCACCAAGGGCCATAACGACCTCATTTTGACCCATTTTCAAATAAAATTATGCATTTTTAACAGATTGCTGGCTATAAGCACCTCATTCTTTCTATATTTACATTAAAAGAAACCGAAAAACAATTTTAATGGGTCAAGTATAACTAAATTGGAAAAATTATATTTTTGGCTGGTTTCATCCCAGCCAGATGGTTATCAATATCAAAATGACCTCATGTTGACCATCAACAAACTTGTTTTAAAGAGGAAAAAAAGGTTTTATTAGCTTATTAGCTATAAAAATAAAATAAAACTTACAAAAATCAGAAGAAGCAGTTGTTCCCTCCGGCGGCGTCCCAGGCTCCCCCAGGATTGCCACTCCGGGCTCTGTACTTACCGTATTCCCGCTTGTACACCATCCAGATATCTCTAAGATCTAAGATCCATCTGTCTCGTTCACTCTTCCACCAAAGAACCCAAATAAAATCTTTCATCTAGATAGAATTCTAACGGAATGGATATGTGCTCTACCGGGATCTCGTGTATGATACAACATTCCTAAGCTAGTTTGACTAGAGAACGCAGGAAATATCATCACAGGAGGGGGCTGTACAGAAATCTGGGTTGTGGCAAAGAAACTGAGAGATAATAAACTTTTTGTATAAAACACTCTGAAAGTAACAAGGAAAAGACAACGAGAGGCAAGAGAGGGGGGAATCAGGAGGAGTCGGAACCCCTGGTCTCGCGGAGGGTGCCCGGGTGGGGGTTACGGTAGTCCATCAGGGCTTCCGGAGTCGGCTGGTTCGACATGCCGAGGGAGGTGGGGCGGGAGGTCGTCTGCTGGCCCTCTTCTGGCACCGTTTCGAAGGCGGGGGCTCTGGAAACAACAGTTTGGAAGATGGGAAGAACCTATTTCCGACTAACCTCTTCCCCGTGAGGGCGTTTCCATCCCTTTCCGCGCTTTGTCTCTTCTGTCCGCGTCGCTTGAGCAAAGGAGCGGCGGTGACGTCAGCCAGTTGGAAGTGGAACCCATCCCGATTTGCATTCAGGAACGCCTGCAGGGTCTCGTTGAAATTCTCTCCTAAAATAGGCCCTTAACTTCCCTAAGCTAAGGCCAAACCAGCGAAAGTGGGAAGGACACTTGGCGTCTGGAGGGGAGTCTCCAGTGAATTGGACAGAAGCCAGGGGTGGTAGGCCAATTCCTGCATGGATATCCTCTTCTTGGGATCCACCGTCAGAAGGCCAGTGATGAGTTGTTTGGCGTCGCTGCTCACGGCTCTCCAGGCGTCTCCTTCGAAGGAGAACTCGGCCTTGCAGATCCTCTGCATGATGTCATTCGCGGATTCTGTCTTCGAACGGGCGTGGAAGGGCACCTGCCCCGAGAGCATTGTAAACTAAAGAAACATATTACGACGGTGTCTCATTAAGGGTAGACATGGCTTTTAATGAATAGGGACATTCGCCGAGGAGTGTTTATATAGGCTCAAACATACTTTTTGGAAATAGTCTTGGGACACTTTGAAGAAAATCGTAATTTCAAATTTTGACGCGCCGCGCGGGTTACTGTAGCTTTGCAAAACTCGATTTTCAAAGGTCATGTGATATATCGTTCGAATACAAATTGCATTTAGAGCAATTTTGTTCACTCAGTTAACATTGATATCTCACGATCAGTCAGGAAACCAGATATATCCAATTCTTTAAAAATGGAATTGTGTGTCTGGGATTTTTTGATATGTTGTAAAGCATCAATTCAATTCTGAACAAATTAAAACCTTAATATCGAAAATAAAGGAAGCCCCAGATAGCTTTAGACATCCAAAACACTGAAAATAGGTGACGTTTTGACTGCAAAATTTTTCACTAATTTTTGTCCGAAAAATGTTTTTTGCATCAGAACTTACTGGAAACGCTTTGTATACTGTTTTTATAATATATAAGAATTTACCAGTCGATCTCAGGCATTTTGAACGAAAATTTATTTTTCAGATCGCGAATTTGAAAGATAGCCTAATAAAAACACCACCTTGCGGCGGCCTTTTCGCTATCAAAGTATACCTCCTCGAATTTCGATCTTAAGGTTTTATTTGCTTCCATTTTTGAAAGTAACTTTTGTTTGAGTGAAATAATCTTCACTTTTTTGTCTTTCGGTGGGTCTAACTCGCTTGCGACCCTAACAGTCAATGTTTTGTTTATTTACACTGTTTTTAGAATTAAATTTCCAATCGATTGACTCATTCAGTTCAAAATTTGCCCCACGTTGAACGGAGATAGAAATTTGACATATTAGGCCACGCCTACCAAAAACCACAAAAATGGATATCTCCCAATTTTGTCAGAAGTGACATTTTTGGGTTTAGGGAAGTGCCTGGGCAGCATATCATCCCAAACAAAATATTTTTTGGTGAATGTCCCTCGGGTCTTACAACATAAAGAACTTTGTAAAGATGTAAGATTGAACCTCTGGAGAAGTAAGTCACTAACCAGCACCACTCCGAGAGACCACAGATCGCACTGTTCATTGTACTCGGGGAGGGAGTCTCCCACATCGAGTACCTCCGGCGCCGCGTACTGTAGAGTGAAGCAGGGAGTCCTGGAAGCGTCTGTGAGCAACGGAAGACACAAGTGCAAACAAAAGAACCACCTGACACGCATACGACATAGGAAACTATGGACTACATTAACAGAGAGGCGGTCGACGGTTAGAGGAAGCGAAACGAATCAACCGCTGCCCTGGCTAACTAGAAAAGCCCATGGTTACAGGTGTGCGATGTCAGAAGTGGCGTACATTTTGCGATAGACTGACTTCAGCTGCTGACCGACCGACGGCAGGAGACGGGCGAAGCCAAAGTCCACCAGACGCAGACGGGCGTTCGGCTCTTCTGACTCGAACAGGATGTTCTGGAATAGAGGAATCTCTTGCTTTCTCTTGACTTTGTTTAATTTATAGAGCGGCCTGAGGTTATCAGAATCCGCAGAAAGCGGCCTCAGACATATATAGACAGCAAGGGTGGCTCCGGGTTAGAGACCAAATTTTTCAAAAGTTAGAAAAAAAGTATTTGATAGGTATGGTGGTAAATAAGTGTTTCTAATATAACTATTCATCAAAACACTTGACGCAAAAAGTTTTGTCGAGCGGGGATCGAACTGGGGTAGTTTTGGATTACCAGTCCGACCTCTTAGCCACTCGGCCATGGAATTTTACAAAATTTTATATAGGGTAGTTCGAATCTTCCTTTACGCAGTATCTTTTGCATGTTTAGAACTATTGTTTACAACAAAAAGAACAGAAAAATACTAAGTTTTGAATGAGTTAAATTTGAAATTCGATTTTCAGAAAAGTGTCCCTTCCTTTGTCTACATGGTATGGTTATGAGCGTTAAGACCCTGGCGGGCACATCGGAGATAAGCTTCAGTCAGCGAAATTTCATATCAGCGATGAACAAAGCAAGGAAAACTAATCGCCTGTTTTCTAATCACAAAAAGTGGTATGGGAAGACAGCGTTTAAAGGGGAAGGACCGCGTAAAAATAATTTTTCTAATTTTGCGATAAAAGTCTAGATCTCATTCCCAGGATTCCGAAAAATACCCCTTTTACCCATTTTGCATAAAAATGAATCGATTTAGGAGCGCTTAAAGTTTTGTGGAAATGGTGGTTTGAATTGCCGCCAACTCTGCGTCTCCCCATTTCCCACACTCTCTCGCTCACTCTAGCCGTGTTTCCGTGCGGCAAACGCGTAAAACGGCCGTGTAAACG
Source organism: Oscheius sp. G VE-2021 (assembly GCA_022343465.1). Lineage (NCBI taxonomy): Eukaryota > Metazoa > Nematoda > Chromadorea > Rhabditida > Rhabditidae > Oscheius > Oscheius sp. G VE-2021. The sequence goes on from JAJQXH010000025.1 coordinate 516,132, forward strand.
CGCCCCTTTTGCAGTCTAAATTATATAAAAGGGGTATGTTTCAGAATCGTAGAAATGATATCTATTCAATAAAATAAGTGTTAAGAGACTTTGAAAAATCAATTTTACGAGGTCCTTCCCCTTTCAACAATCTCTATGTCTGTCTGTCTGTCTGTCTGTCTGTCTGTCTGTCTGTCTGTCTGTCTGTCTGTCTCTCTCTCTCTCTCTCTCTCTTCTCTCACCCACCTCTGGTTTCAAATCCCTGTGAACTATCCTCTTGTCATGCAGGAATCTCACGGCAGACACCAACTGTCTCATAATATCCGCCGCCTCCGACTCTGTGAATCTCTCCATTTTCCTGAGTCTCGCCAGAAGCTCCTGCCCCGTGAGCAGCTCCAAAACTATGTAGAAGTGAAGGGGATCCGAATGAACGTCCACCAATTTCACGATATTCACATGGCCTGAAGTTTTCCGTACGAGACCCAAGATACACAAAATACCTTTGACCATCTCCAGTATCCTAGCCTCCCGCTGAGCCTGGCTGGCGAAGCGTTGGGAGATGATTTTCACGGCGAAGGAGCTACCGTCCTCGATGCGTTCGCATCGTCTGAAGGGTACTGTAGGCAGAAAGGGGGAAAGGGTTACCTGCAGACGGAGAAAGAGCCCCGACCGAGGAAGCCCTTGTCGGACATGTCTAGGCGGTACTTCCCGAAGAAGGAGGAATTGGCCAGGAGGGCCTGGACGTCTTCGGCCATAAGCTCCCGTCCGATGACGTTGTTATTGTCGAACATCACAGAGGGAGACACGTAGGAATAGCCCTGAAACAGAGGCATGGGTATTCCAAAAGGCAGTTTTGGCCAAGGCGAGCCCGAAAGTATGATTGAACTTACCCTAAAGAGAGTGTGTGAGTCAAGCGGGGACTCGGCAGGGGAGTAGAGAGGCGGCTGATTGGTGAACTCGTTGGCAAAGTTTTGGACGTCTAACTGAAACCCCTTCAATTCTCAGAATCACCAGAAAGACCCACATCGTGGTTGAGATTGGGGACGATGAAAGGCTGCAACTGGCGATTGTTCGCCTTCTCCCAGTCGATTTCCCTCAGGAATTTGTGCCTAAAAGCGCGTTTTCCAAGAAATAACAAGACCTTTAAAGGGGGAGGACCGCGTAAAAATAATTTTTCTGATTTTGCGATAAAAGCCTTGATCTCAGTCCCAGGATTCCGAAAAATACCTCTTTTACCCATTTTGCATAAAAAGGGGTCGAATAAGGAGCGCTTAAAATTTGGGGAAATTACAATTTGAATTGCCGCCAATTCTGCGTCTCCCCATTTCCCACACTCTCTCGCCCACTCTAGCCGTGTTTACGGGCGGCGAACGCGTAAAACGGCCGTGTAAACGCGCCCCTTTTGCAAAACGATATCTTTTCAATGAAACAATTGTAAAGAGACTTTAAAAAATCAATTATACGAGGTCCTTTCCTTTTAAAGGGACCATCAGCCTCCTTTTCCAAAGGAGAATAACCCATATGCTAATTCATTCATTTCAGTTAGGATAATTTTTTCCAACACCTTTCCAAGCAACGTTTTTTCACAAAGGGGTTGATTAGCATAGGATTAGCCTAGCCATGGAAAAGGAGGCTGATGGTCCCTTTAACAATGTTTCCTCACTTTTTGAGATCGTCAACTCCGTTGAAGCCCAGTCGTTTCTCCAATTTCTTCTCTAGCAACTGTCCTATGAAGTCTTTGGCGTCTGAGTCGATGTTCTTCGGGAAAGGGACCTTTTTCTCCATGATTCGTCTGAAAAGAGCTATAGTTTATAGCCAGGCCTTACTTGGCAATGTCTTTGCTTGTGTTGTTGGCTCCATCGACGGTGAAAGGGCTGCAGCCCGTGAGCAATTCGAAGGTTATCACTCCCAGGGACCACCAGTCGACCACGTCCGAATAACCGCCTTCTGGCCGGTTGATAACCTCGGGTGACCTGAAAAATGGACATTTGATTGAAAAATACCCCTAAATTATTTGGTTTTAGAATTTATAGGTTTAGTGCGTCCTTAAAGGGGAAGGGCCTCGTAAAATTCATTTTTTAAAGTTTCTTTATAATAGTTTCATTGAATTGATATCGTTTCCACGATTCTGAAACATGCCCCTTTTATATGATTTGGACTGCAAAAGGTGCGCGTTTACACGACCGTTTTACGCGTTTGCCGCACGGAAACACGGCTAGAGAGGGCGAGAGAGTGTGGGAAATGGGGAAACGCAGAGTTGGCGGGAATTCAAATGACAATTTCCCGAAAATTCAAGCGCTCCTAAATCGGTTCATTTTGATCCAAAATGGGTAAAAGAGGTATTCTTCGGAATCCTGGGAATAAGATCGAGACTTTTATCACAAAATCAGAAAAACTTCCCCTTTAAATTTGATGTGACAACCTAGCATTGCCGATAGGATCCAACTTTGAATTCCAGTTACCCATCTCTTCCATTCTCATTTTCAAGCAGCCTCGTCAATGAGAAGGCAAATTTCATCTTAGAAGAGGAAGCTTCTTTCCTAATTTATCCCTTTTCATGTCGCACTTACATGTATTCAATGGTTCCGCAATAGGAATTAGCCCTATCCAACTCCTCCGGGACCAAGAGTTTACTGAGGCCAAAGTCCGTGAGCTTAACGTGGCCATCCTCATCCAGAAGGATATTCTCCAGCTTCAGATCGCGATAGATTACCTTTCTCTGCAAAGGAATGCCCTTCATCAAAGGCCGCTGCTATCCCACCTGGTGCAAGTTGTCAATGGCGACGATCAACTCGGCCACGATGAATCTGGTCGAGCGCACGTCGAAGGAGCCGCGGCTGCAGAGATGGGTGAACAGCTCCCCTCCCCTCACGTATTCTGGAATAAGAAAGGAATGAGTAAAGAGATTAGAAAAAGAGACGTACCCATGACTATGTGGAGCTTCGTGTCCGTCTGGAAGGCGTAGAAGAGGTTCACCAGGAAGGGGACGCCCCGCAGCCTCTCGAGGACCTGTCTCTCGGCCAACGTGTGTTCCAGGGTCTTCGGCTTGGCCATAACCTAAACATTCAGATTTAAAGCGGAAGGGCCTCGTAAAATTGATTTTTCCGATTTTGTGATAAAAGCCTAGATCTCATTCCCAAGATTCCGGAAAATATTACCTATTTTGGATAAAAATGAACCGATTTAGGAACGCTTGAAAAATTGGAGAAATTACAATTTGAATTGCCGCCAACTCTGCGTCTCTCCATTTCCCACACTCTCTCGCCCACTCTAGCCGTGTTTACGTGCGGTAAACGCGTTAAACGGCCGTGTAAACGCGCCCTTTTTGCAGTCCAAATCATATAAAAAGGGTATGTTTCAAAATCGTGGAAGCGACATCTATTCAATGAAATAATTATAAAGAGAATTTTGAAAAATCAATTTTACGAAAAATATGCGGCTGGACTACCCTTGCCGCGGCCACCGATCTCGTACGGGTGCGAAATTCACGGCGCTACCATGCCACAGTTTTCTGCGTCTTTTCAGGTGGGAACACTGAAAATTCGAAAGGGACGGTCAAAAAGTCGATAAATCGATGGAAGATGGGAATATTTTTATGGAAAAGTCTCTTTCTGTCTCTCTTTAGTCTCTCATGTAAAATCTTCTCCTCAATAATAAATATATAATATTCCTTTGTATTTCTTCTATATCTGTAAGGACCTGTTTATTTTTCTTTATTTTTCATTAATTTTTAAAATAAAAAACTAACCCTGGTTTTCCTGAGCACCTTCATGGCGTAGATCGTGCCGTGGTCCTTGCCTCCGATTTTTCGAACCATAAATACCTTTCCATAAGCTGAAAATAAAAGTAAATCCATAAGCTGAAAATAAAAGTAAAATAAAATATGGACGTATATTAATATGAATTTTAAAGAATAGAAAGTTTCGAAAAATGGCAACAGTTCAAAGTTGGATTTTCGGCGGCGGCAGCCAGCCGCTGGTTCGAAAACGCATTGATTTTTGAACACAGACGGCCGACTGTCACATGTCCATCGGCGTTTCAGACACAATTCCGGGGGAAAACAAAGGACGCCGTGGCAAAAACAAGGGGGAACCCCGACTAACCTCCTTTGCCGAGAACCCGGAGGAGAGCAAAGTTCTCCATGGTGACCCTGTCCTCATCGGGTAAGTTCATCTTGCGGTCCAATTCCCAAGAAGGTCCTCCCACCACCTGAAATTGATCTCTTGACGACCGGCTGGTAGGAACCACTGCCGTCTAGACGTGGTGGTTCCTGCCAGCCGGTGGAAAAAGGCGTACAGAAGGCTGTCTCAGGCGCGAATCATTCGGAAAGGTAACGTGCAAATACGGGAGTGGGCGGCCCCGCATTCGATACCACAGAGAGTGGAAAACATGAAGAATGAGGAAGTGGTGGAGGGAAGGGAGGAGGGATTGAGAAAGAGCACAGGAGACGGTGGATGCCGCTCGGGCGCCACCGTTATCAGTGTGAATCAGAAACCGGTCCGCCTTCGACTTTTCCACAACACAGGGCACACAAAGGCAATGGGCTCGCAAAGGAAGGTAGGTTGGAGGGAGACGGTTCAGAGGGATAGGTTGGAGGAGAAGATTCTCAGAGGAAGGGGAATGAGGATTAGGCCAAATGGCGAAGGGAGAGGGGAGGGGAGGAGGAGTGACGAAACCAGTTAGGAGGGAATTGGGAAAGTTCACCCAAAGGGCAGGATCTCTCTCACCGACCACGTTAATAACTCACACTGATTGAGTCTCTCTCTCTTCCTTTTTCTCTATAGGCCAGTCTCTCTTTCTCTAGGCCTCTCTCTGTGTCTCTCCTTCTGAACCTCTTTCTCTGCCATCTCCCTCTATATCTCTTTTGCCTCTATCTCTCTTTCACATTAATACTTCGTCTCAGTAAATTTCGAGCGGGGTCATTATAACCACTGACATGGATTTAAACGAGATCTTGGATTTTGCTCTAAAGTGGTATATAACCTTCTTATGACCTGAAAACCTTATTCTAAGACTTTCTTTCAGCTATTTATCGATTTTTGGATCGATTTTTGACATGGATTTAAACGAGGTTATCGATTTTTGGACCCGGGTTACGGTAAGTTCAAAATTTGAACAAAATTTTTTTAAAAATTTTGTGAATTCAAAGTCATATATATATATGAAAATGAAGATAATTTTATCATAAAAACAACGGTGTTAATGAGAACACGACATTTCTTCATATACACAAGTTAACATAAAAAACCTCCAAAAACCAGGTTTTTCGTGATTTTCGACGTTTCACTATTTTTGTCGCAAAACGGAGACCCACATTTTTGAAATCTACATAAAGTGTCTCTTCGAATTGGCGCTTTTAATAAAAATTTGGAGGTGACTATTTTCCTTAAAAATTCAATTGAAAGTGATTTTCACGCCAAAAAAAATAAGAAAAATGCAATTTTTTGTCACTTTTCTTTAATGTTTCAGCCAAAACGGGGTCTTTTTTATTCCAATTTTGAACCAATTGTTTTTCATCGTGTTTTATTTTGCAAAATCTTTGGCTAGTGATAAGTTTGCTCAATTATTACTCAAAAACCGAAACAATTAAAGTATTAGCACACTTGCACGCGCACACATTCACATTCACACACTTCTCTCTCATTTCTCAGTTCTTGTGGATCAATTGGTTCGCAGAAGACATAATTTCTCACTTGTCGCTTTGACTCAGTCCGTTTCTCACGATTGCAAATAAGAAGCCATATGACATTTCAAGTGTCTGAGAACGAAGGTCTTCTCCAAACATCTCCAAAATTGCAAACCACGTGACTTACACAACATAAATCATCTTTATACTTTGCTCTTGCAATGGCCACTCGATAAAATACAAGCTAACGGCTTGGAGCGGGCATAAAATGCCCAAAACACCGGAAAAAGTGTCGATTCTCCACATTGTATGTGTATTTGTTTAAAGAGAAAACAATTCCTGCAGAAAACTGCATTTATGCGCATATGAAATGGGCTAATCGCGCTGGGAACAAAATCGGCGGCCGAGAGGACGTGAAATGAGCGAGCGCGAAATTGCTGCCATGCGGCTGTCGCCACATTCGATTAAAAATAGCAGAATTGGAAGGGAGTCGTTGCAGACAAGACGTACGCAGGAGGAAGACGGCGTGAGAAATGGACAAATGTCAGTGGATTGGGAGAAATGTGAACACTTGGGGTTCAGAAAGGGGCGCGTTTACACGGCCGTTTACGCGTTTGCCGCACGTGAACACGGCTAGAGTGGGCGAGAGAGTGTGGAAAATGGAGAGACGCAGAGTTGGCGGCAATTCAAATGACAATTTCCCCATATTTTCAGCGCTCCCAATCGGTTCATTTTTACTCAAAATGGGCAAAAGAGGTATTTTTCGGAATCCTGGGAATGAGATCAAGGCTTTTATTGCAAAAATAAAAATAAAAATTTACGCGGTCCTTCCCCTTTAAAACGTGATTGAACCGCAATTTTAAAACTCGATTTTCTTTTCAAAAATATATAGAAAAATTTAAATCATCCTTAACATGTTTAGAACTGTTCTGTTGTTACAGCGAAAAGGAACATATAAAGATTCACATTAGTGATGTAAAATCAATTTTCGGAAAACCTCGGGCCGTTTCCAAATTTCCTCAGCTCGCCCGCCTCGTCCTCGTTTCAGAACCCCATCAAATCTAATCAAACTTTGAACTCCCTGTTGGTCCATCACTCCACTGTTTAGTGCGGTTTAAGAGTAGAAGGTTCGGTTTGTGGTTTCGAAGGGACAATACGAGAGAAGTGTGGTTGTCTTCAAGGAGGCAAGCAATCAGGGAAAAACATACCGCGGGAAGCGGAGTAATTGCTGGGTACAAAGCAAGAATTTGCCGATTTCATGAAAATTTGATTTTGCCAAATCACTCCACTGTTTCAAGGCTTACGGCCTAAACAGCTAACGTAGACAGTTTAGACTCAAAAAAGGGTAAGAACTAAATCATCATTGGTTTCTAACCGACAATACTGCTTTTTATGGCTTTAAATTTTTATGGGAAGGTCCCACCACGAAAAGTGATCCACTTTGAAATACAAAATCTGTACCTTACAGTACGCTATAGAAAGGACAAGAACGCAAAAAATTGGTGAAAAGTAATCGATTTCCATGTTTTTCGATATTTTTCGGCGCGGAAAAGGGAAGATGCGGCTGGAACACATGTTTTGGGTGCAATTGAGGCTGCAGCGGTGCATCTGCCTCTATTTCCCGCCGTCAACTCTTCGCCTGCATCGATAATCCAGAAGGGGATCCCATGGCAACGAGAGGGAAGTGGCAGAAAGAGACAAAAGTCTGAGGGAGACTTTCGAAGCGGAAGAAATAACAACGCAAACGCTTGTGAGGATCGATAAGAAAGAAACCCGGCAGCTGATGGCGCGGAGCAGCAAAAATCGCAGACCGATGGGCAAACAAAACGAATGGCCGTGGAGCAGCAGACAAAGGGCATCCGAGCAGGGTTTCTCTTTTGGACAAGGAAAGGGGAATTGGCTCTACAGGAACACATCCATGACATAAATATTCTACTCTTTAGCGGGTTAATTTTAGTTTTTTATAATATTATTTTGTAAAACACATTTTGTAAACCCCCTTGGAATAACACTTTACAACAAAAGACGAGTATTCCTCGCCTGCGGGTGGTACTTGTTGGCTGGCGACATTTTGTTTACTATGCAGACATTTGCTTGCAGCGACCAAAGTTCAGTCCGCCGGCTGGCTTAACAAGAATGCGACACAGGAAATTAAGGAGGAAAGAACGAAAAATAAGAGAGGGAGAAGTCGAGAATAAGAAAGAAATAGAGTGACAGAGAGGAAAAGAACAACACATTATAGTCGTCGACCAACGAACTTTCCTTAAGTGACAGAGCGAACGACCGGTTACAGTAACCGCATGGCGAGAAATTTGAAAGCGAACAGGACCAATGACATGACAAAGGATCCGAACCCACCGGTGTGCAAAAGCTAACTGGGCTACAGACGGCAGCTTTAACCGTTACACCACGGGATCACATGCCATGCACTGTCGAGAGAGCAACCAAGTTCTCGCGCAAGCCAAAAGCTGTGGGAGCTTATTTCAGTTTCCAACACGGAAATAGGACCTTTGCTTACCAGTATCCTCTTATTTATTTTGCTTACAACATTAGTTCGACTGAAGATGAGGCTTAAATGAGCCCAAATCAGTATTTTCATCGAAATCAGAAACTTCAATGCGTCCTATTAGATGCTTAAAAGGGCGTGTTTAACGTAAATTAAACTTTATTATGTTTCTTATGTTGACAAGTTAATTTTTAAAACAAAAAACACAGAGATACCTTTTAAAAGCACCGAGAAAATCAATTTTAAATTTTTTTTTCTTAAAAAAGCGTGTCGCACCGAAAATGTTTTTTGAATCACACAATCACGTCCATTTGTAGATGAGCATGAGGGTGAAAAATGGGCATTTTTGTAGCAGTGCTCGATGGGCGACGAGTATAAAACAATCAATCCACTCGACGGTGATGCGGTCGTTGTTGGTGTTCTTCTGGCCGTTTTTCTCAGCCCTGACGTTGATGTATGTCCGTCTTTGGTTCCAGGGTTCCGCAGTCGGGGTCCACATTGAGGCGCTTCATGTTCGTCGTCTTGATGGTCCAATTCATGGGGCTGGCCAAGTGCTCCGGGCTGGGTGGCGATGTCTCCGGGAGGGATGGACTGGGCCATGGCGATGCGATGAATGATGGAAATGCCAGGAGAAAGCGTTTCAAGGGAAATCTGCGTAGGCAAATTATTTCTGTCTCCTTTCGCCTCATTTCTGGCCTCGGTACCTCCATGCCCGAAGAAACTCTGTTAAGGTAACGCCAGTTCCAGCTGTCACTCACCCAATTGAGGAAACAAAGGAAGTCCTGGGGTTTACACAGAAACTGAGGAAAAGTGAGATTCCAGGAGGAAGACTGTGCCTCGGGAGGCATTTACTTGTACTCCTAGGTGGCTCTGCAAAACCTCCGTGAGGAGAAGACGGTAACCATTCACTACGACAGACGAATAAACACATTTTCAACTCCTCGCGTTGCTCCTAAAACACGATAGAAAGGTTGATTTGTCAAAAGCCAACCTACAGTATCCCATCTGCGTCATCTAGAGATAATTGGAATGTTTCTTCACCCAAACGTCATTTCGGCCTCTTTTGATGTCGAAACCCCAAATTCCTCCTGGCCAGAATTTTAGCGCCCCGTTATCTCCCCCTTATCGAAATGCGCTGCGCCTTCCTCTCACTTCTCCTCAGCTTTTTCGTTTTCGCTAAAGTAAATTTTATTTCCTTTGATTACTTTACAGTAGGACTTTAGTATTCTGACCCCGGAGGAGGTCTTTTCCTATTGCAACTGGAGGAGGGGGAACTCCCATTTGCCAACCAGATAGCATTGGCCAATGGTTTCCGATTGGTGAGAAGGGTAAGAGATAAGACGGCGTCGATAGCACTTTGAAATTCAGCTGCACTCTTTTCCGGATGTGTTTATTGCAAGGAAGACGAGTAGGAGGAGGAAGAGGTCTTTGGATGAGATTGTGGCGGAGTTGGCTAGAAGGCCTCAGGTGGGTTGAGATAGGAAACACGCGCACACGTGCGAACTCATTGACTCATTGGCCCACTCACACACGTACTCAATCGCTCACTCACTCACTAATTCACGCACTCACTTGTTTCTCGCAACAAACAATTCAGATCTCCTGGGCTGAACCTGTAGCTAGTTTCGTCCGCGAGAAACGAAGAATCTTCCCCCGTGGAAAACCACTCCCCCCAACTGAAACGAATCTCACCGGAAAGGGAGTTGTAGTTGCAATCCTGGTAAGTTATCACCTTCATGCTCATCTACAAATGGACGTGATTGCGTCCTCATTCAAAAAATATTTTCGGTGCGACGCGCTTTTTTTTTAGAAACAATTTAAAATTGATTTTTTCGGTGCTTTTAAAAGGTATTTTTGCGTTTCTTGTTTCAAAAATTAACTTGTCAATATAAGAAACATTTAAAGTTTAATTTACGTGAAACAGGCCCTTTTAAGCATCTAATAGGACGCATTGAAGTTTCAGTTGCCAGATTTCAATGAAAATACTGATTTGGGCTCATTTAAGCCTCATCTTCAGTCGAACTAATGTTGTAAGCAAAATAAATAAGACGATACTGGTAAGCAAAGGTCCTATTTCCGTGTTGGAAACTGAAATAAGCTCCCACAGCTTTTGGCTTGCGCGAGAACTTGGTTGCTCTCTCGACAGTGCACGGCATGTGATCCCGTGGTGTAACGGTTAAAGCTGCCGTCTGTAGCCCAGTTAGCTTTTGCACACCGGTGGGTTCGGATCCTTTGTCATGTCATTGGTTCTGTTCGCTTTTAAATTTCCCGCCATGCGGTTACTGTAACCGGTCGTTCGCTCTGTCACTTAAGGAAAGCTCACTGAGCGACGACTATACCTGTACTTCCAAATGTGAATGTCTAGGACGATGGAGTGGATTATTCCCACCCTGCCCTCAGTACCTCTTTCCGCCCTGATCTCTCCTTCAACTTTGTCGATGACAACCCAGATCCAATGCCTGAAGACGCATCTGACAGCAAGTAAATCACACTTGAAACAGGATCCTCCCTCCCTTTTAGTCATGGAACCCACTGTGCTGGGGTTGTATCAATGTCTCCTGGAAGATCATCCTGTGGTGGAGGAGTGGCTCCTGAAGCCCAGTTGGCTGCGTTGAAGATGCTCGGTGGCTCTGAGACCATCAACGACGTGGTCGAAGGAGACGCACTGGCTTTCAAGCACGACGAAATAGACGTTTATTCTGTCAGCTGGGGGCCTAGGGATGATGGAAGGGCGGCTGAAGGACCGAGGAGACTGGCGAGAATGGCACTGGAGAAAGGAGCAACGGAAGGAAGGGGAGGGAAGGGGTCTCTCTACGTGTGGGCGAGTGGGAATGGAGGACTGGAAGGGGATGACTGTGCCATGGATGGATATGCGAGTAATAGACACACGGTTAGTTTGGAGGGAGAGAAAGAGAAACATACCTTTTCAGCTAACCTTCGGAGTCGGAGCAGAAAATGGCCGCCCTGAATGGTACGCCGAAGGATGCCCCGCTGTCATAGCAGCTGTCCCAAGTTCATCAGCTGTTAGAGTAAGTAGAACCTTTATTTCTGACACAGAATTCTCTTAGTGGACCACAGAAGTAGGTGGAGGCTGTTCTCTCTTCTCTGGATCATCAGCAGCCGCTCCTTTCGCTGCCGGTGTATTGGCCCAAGTGTTGGAAGCAAAGTAAGTTTTCTTAAAGGGGAAGGACCGCGTAAAAATATTTTTTCTGATTTTGCGATAAAATCCTAGATCTCATTCCCAGGATTCCGAAAAATACCTCTTTTGCCCATTTTGGATCAAAATGAACCGATTTAGGAGCGCTTGAAATTTGGGGAAATTGTAATTTGAACTGCCGCCAACTCTGCGTCTCCCCATTTCCCACACTCTATCGCTCACTCTAGCCGTGTTTCCGTGCGGCAAACGCGTAAAACGGCCGTGTAAACGCGCCCCTTTTGCAAAAAGGGTGTGTTTCAGAATCGTGGAAACGATATATATTCTATGAAATAATTGTAAAGAGACTTTGAAAAATCAGTTTTACGAGGTCCTTCCCCTTTAAAACTGGGAATGACTAAATTTTAGTCCTCGGCTAACTCAACGGGATGTGCAGCATCTTCTGGTTCGAACCAGTCGGTCCAACCACCTGGTGACAGCCGATCCGGAACTGTGGATTCAAAATGGAGCTGGTTACAATGTTTCAAGGTACTTCGACTGTCACGGATTATGTATTAGTCTATCTTTCTCTATCTGTCTCTCACATTCTTAAACTAACCCTTCTCGGTCGTGTGCGCGCACGTGTGTGTGCGTGTGCCAATAAAAATCGCTTTTTAGATACTTCGGTTTTGGTACCTTAAACCCAGAGGCTCTTTTCTCTTCCGCTAGAACTTGGAGGCCGGTTTCTCCTGAGATAACCTGTTCTATTCATTATAGACTTCCAGAAGAAAGGTGGCATCCCACTATTCTCTGAAATACATCAGTTTCAGAACTTTCAAACCATCGGCCCCCTTCCAGTTAAAGATGCCTTTCAAGTGTCAACAGCCCATTTCTTCTGCCGAACGCGTTGAAGTCATTCTTTCCTTCAGCCATCCCCGTAGAGGAGATGTCGTAGTGACTCTCACTTCTCCTTCAGGTTGGGTTGATATTTATTTCTCACTCCCTCTTTTTTTAAAGGCAGAGGGTCACGAAAATGTAGGTGCACAAAATTTTCCAAAAATGTATTCTTTTACTTTGTATTTGCTTCTAGCTACCGTTAGCAGCAAGTATTTCTTGAAATTTGTCCATGAAAGACCGTCACAAGTGTTTTAAACTTTCCAACCAAAAACCCCATTTGAATTGCGCGCGCATCCGTCCAGTAAATGGAGGGAAATTCAAATGTGAAAACTTAACTTTTTTGAAATATCGATTGTTTTCCCCTGAAAATGTCCTTTTCAGGGTTTTTAAATGATTGTAATAAATAAGAAAATACAAATATACCCACTAACACACAATTATCATATTGTTTTCAGCTAAAAGTTTTTTAGAGCTATAAAGACGTGAAATAGAGTAATTTATGGGGCGATTTTGTTGTTCACAGGAAACTGAGTGTCCTGAAGCCCGTTTCTTGCTTTTTCTATTGAAAATATGTTTCTGAAACCTTGTTATCGTTTAAAACACCGATTTCAACCCAAAATTAAGCCAAAACGCATTTGCCGCAGACTTTTCGGCGGCCTTGCAATGTGCGCGCACTCTTTTCGCAGCGTGGATAATCTCAGACCCCTAACGGTAGAATTTAATTTTCAAAACTCGAAACTTTGAATGGCTGCGAAACGCTTTAAACTTATTTTTACAGCGTCATAGTTTGCGTATGGGTTACAAATATATACATAAAAACATAATAAAATAAAGATCCATTTTTTCGTGACCCTCTGCCTTCGACATTCTCACTCTCATCTATGCCACGCCGTTGTTTGTTTCAGGAACTAAGACGGAATTACTGACAGCCAGGAGAAATGACGATTCTAAGGATGGACTGAAGCAGTGGAGATTTGTCTCAGTTCAGAACTGGGGAGAGGATCCTAAGGGAGATTGGCTTCTGAAGATTGAAGACACTGGGAGAAGTAGGGGAGGAACAGTGGAAGAAGTGATTTTGACAGTGCATGGAACATTGTGAATAAGTCACTTAATAAAGACAAAAGTTACTCCTTTTTCTCTATCTGTAGTCTCCTTTCCTGCTGTCGGAAGCCCTTGTCGTGTTCTCTCATCCAACCAAAAACAGTGGCGTTCGCGGCGCATCGGAACGACTTCCGTCGCGAAGCAAAGCGCCTCCGGCAATTGTCCTTGGGGCTAATTGGCGCAGTGGCAAAGGACTAATCGAGCTGTCCACTTAGACACAACATGCACAGATGGCAGTCATCGATCCAATTTCATCTGGGAATAAAGCGGAGAAACAAGTGAGCGGATACTGTAAGTATCGGTACCGGTACTGCACAAGATCACAGGGGAGGAGGGCCACCGCAGAAGGAGGGCTAGAAGTCGTAGTGGCTGGAGCGGGGAGGAGTCGTTAGAGAGTAGCGGAGAATGCGGTCGTCGAGTTCTCCCAGGTCGGTGGAGGAGCAGGGACCACCCAGGACGGAATCTGAATGAAATTGTGTGTGCTAGAGATGACTTTAAGAGAAAGGGAGAGAGAGAGAGAGAGAGAGAGAGAGAGAAACTCACAAGGACTGTTGTTGGCCGCCAGAAGACGGCTTCTCTCAATCGAATAGTGCACCCTCTTCGGTTCCTCGGTTGTGGAGCATCGACGGGCGATGCAGGCAATGGTCAGCAAGGTCAGGGCGAAGATGGTCGACAGGGCAACACAAACTATCAGTTTATCCCGGTTCTCTGAAAATTCTCATTTTTCACCCTCATGCTCATCTACAAATGGACGTGATTGTGTCCTCATTCAAAAAATATTTTCGGTGCGACGTGCTTTTTTAAGAAACAAAAATTTAAAATTGATTTTCTCGGTGCTTTTAAAAGGTATTTCTGTGTTTCTTGTTTTAAAATTAACTTGTCAATATGAGAAACATTTAAATTTTAATTTACGTTAAACCCGCCTTTTTACGCATCTAATAGGACGCATTGAAGTTTCAGTTGCCAGATTTCAATGAAAATACTGATTTGGGCTCATTTAAGCCTCATCTTCAGTCGAACTAATGTTGTAAGCAAAATAAATAAGACGATACTAGTAAGCAAAGGTCCTATTTCCGTGTTGGAAACTGAAATAAGCTCCCACGGCTTTTGGCTTGCGCGAGAACTTGGTTGCTCTCTCGACAGTGCACGGCATGTGATCCCGTGGTGTAACGGTTAAAGCTGCCGTCTGTAGCCCAGTTAGCTTTTGCACACCGGTGGGTTCGGATCCTTTGTCGTGTCATTGGTCCTGTTCGCTTTTAAATTTCCCGCCATGCGGTTACTGTAACCGGTCGTTCGCTCTGTCACTTAAGGAAAGCCTATGTTTAGCCTCGAAGCTAATGTTTGGTTGAACCAAGAACATACCTTTAAAGAACTGGGCAACCAAAACGACGTCATGTCCAATCCCAACTGCATTCGCCGTCACTTCTTCCTGTCTTTCTTCCTCCTTCTCAGGATTACTCCACTCTTCCTCCTTCACATATCCAGCGTCGTTACTAGGCTTCTGTTCCTCCTGATGACCCAAGATAGCAGGGGAAGGCTTCACAAGAGACAATGGAGGGTCCTGCGCCTTTTCCACAGCGTCCGGTCTCTCTGACAATTTCTCCCACGTGGTTTCATAGTTGATGGAGTCCATTTCCTAAAAAAATAAGTTGAAGAAAGTTTCAACCTGATGGGTACCTTTTTGTACTTCTCTAGAGAAGGGAGGTCGCCTGTGATGGCTTCTTCGCTGAAGATTTCTTCGTTCACTGAAAAAGTGGCTTTCTTTCTCTCGCCCTCTCTCTCCCTCTGCCACTCTTTTCAATTACGAAATTCCCACAGACGCAGGTTTTTATGTCCTCTTTTTACGTCCTCTCTTTACAGCCGACCTCGGAGATGTTTGCGGTCTAATTGGCTACTCACCGCACATGAAGAGAATGTTCAGCACAGGCTCTACGCCCACGGGACAGGGAGGGCGGCCGAAGGCTTCCACGGACACCGGTAGAGTGCACTCAGTGCGGGCATGGCAGGAGGAGAGGACCTTCGGAAGGACATCCAGGTGACAGTCTGGAAAGAGAAAGGCTGAGACCAAGGCCTAAGATTCTGAACAACATACACTTTCTGTACTTTTTGGCATTATTTGAATTTTCTCGGTTCACAGAGCCGGCCCACTGTTTCTTTTTTTTTGTATGTGGAAGATCGTAATTGTACGCATTGATTAATGCATTATACATGTAAATCGGAGTTTGCAGTTTTTGTATAAAGCATTTTAAATATATAATTTGTAACAGGTCCGGACAAAACGCGCTCTGCGGCTAACGCGGGAAATCAAAATTTTCAAACGCCGTATAGTCGTTTTAATCAAAAAATGCTTTTTATTTTGTATTTTATTGATATTGGGGAAGTTCCAATGTAAAAATAACCCGAAATTATTTAAATTAACCGATTAAAGCTATTTCCTGTGAGTTGTGGAAGTTGCGCCCCACTTGCATAAAAGTGTGCGGCAAACGGCAGCCTGGCCCCGCCCAACCAAGAAAGCAATTGAGATCTGAGATCGCCGCACTGCCATAAAATGGAGAAAACTCCTTTCAATGTCAAGCAAATTTAAAAATTCAAAAAGGGACTTGCTCCTAACAAAAATATCTAGGCGATGAAAAAAAAAATGAAAAGCACAAAAATCCGATTTTAAAATTTAGGCCTGCGGACCCTAACCAAGGCCTAAGATTCCGAAGAACCGGGCCGAGCTGGATTCACCTTGGTTAGATCTGGTTATTCATCTGATTGAAGTAGGTCCCTGGAAGGACAAGTGCCCTCCTCGGCCAATTTCACAATTCCCGGGGGCCGAATGAGTTGTCGGCTAGTTAGCGCCCCTTCCATTCACCGGCTTACCGCGGACGGATTAATCCGCGGACCAAATGACTTCCACTATACTAGGCGGCGTTTAGGAAGCCGCCTCTTTTTTCCACGCGAATTCCGAGCCATTCGCGGATGAAAGGCGGATGACAGCCGACGGCAATGACACGACACTACTATTTTGGTATGAGAGGGGGGGGGGGAGGGCAAAAAGAAAGAAAGCGAGGGGGTGCCCCTGCTCAATCTTCAGCCTCTTTTCAGCTTCTCGCTCCTAATTGCTAATGAGTAAAGTTCTGTTTCCAATTCCCGCCGTCTTCAAAGCAACGCCGCTCCCGTCCCTTCTGACTCCCAAAGACCCCGCTATGAGTCAGAAACGAACGCCCAGAGCACGCGACGACCGGACGCAATTAGGCCCGATAATGAAAGGAATGGAACCCTCTTGTACCGACCTCGTACGGGGGAGACTCCGGAGGAACAGGAGGGCGTCGGAGAGCGGACGCTTCGTCCGAAGGAGGCGGAGAAAATGGCCAGACGACGGCCATCCCGGCAACGGAGGGTCATATCTCCACCGGAACAGAAGGTCTCACTGTCGAAGGACACTGAAATAGTCTTTCATTCTTTAGAGTAACTAAGGTCTTACCTGGTTTACACTTGTAGGTCATCTGAAGGTATTTCGAAGTGGAAGGGCAAGGGTCTCCATCGAAGGTATCTGCTCCCACCGTCACTTGGCATTTTCGCTTCTTGTCGCAGACTTCGGATAGTCTCTGAAAGAAGAAACTGTTATGTTTTCCTATATTCTACGTCCCCCCTTCTGCCGATTGTCAGGAGCCCTCGCTGGGCTCCTTTGTGTTGCGCAACAATGTCTATTTTACGGCCGGCCAGGTGCAGCCGAGTGTCGCCTTCGGTCGCAGCTGCCAGCCGATTTAGCGCCCTCGGCTGCGAGATGACGGCCAATCAAAGGGTGATCAACAGACGGCGGGCAAATGATAAAGTACTCGGGATGGAGGAAGCGAAAACAAAGGTAATCAGGGTCTCCATCGCTCTCTTGGTCTAGGAGACTGGGAGTGCTTTTGGCGGGTGGCTGGTGCGGGTCACTTATTGAGGTATGCTCGTCGCCCATCGAGCCCTGCTACAAAAATGCCATTTGTTCACCTTCATGCTCATCTACAAATGGACGTGATTGCGTCCTCATTCAAAAATTTTTTTTCGGTGCGACGCGCTTTTTTAAGAAGAAAAAAAAATTAAAAAATTGATTTTCTCGGTGCTTTTAAAAGGTATTTCTGTGGTTTTTTTTAAAAATTAACTTGTCAATATAAGAAACATTTAAGGTTTAATTTACGTTAAACACGCCCTTTTAAGCATCTAATAGGACGCATTGAAGTTTCAGTTGCCAGATTTCAATGAAAATACTGATTTGGGCTCATCTAAGACTCATCTTCAGTCGAACTAATGTTGTAAGCAAAATAAATAAGACGATACTGGTAAGCAAAGGTCCTATTTCCGTGTTGGAAACTGAAATAAGCTCCCACGGCTTTTGGCTTGCGCGAGAACTTGGTTGTTCTCTCGACAGTGCACGGCATGTGATCCCGTGGTCTAACGGTTAAAGCTGCCGTCTGTAGCCCAGTTAGCTTTTGCACACCGGTGAGTTCGGATCCTTTGTCATGTCATTGATCCTGTTCGCTTTCAAATTTCCCGCCATGCGGTTACTGTAACCGGTCGTTCGCTCTGTCACTTAAGGAAAGTTCGTTGGGCGACGACTATAACCTTCTTCCCCTTTGTCTCCCTCATGTCTTGATTTCCGTTGGATCCGGAGGAAGAGGGATAACCGGATGAGAGAGACGCAGCGGGTGGGCCGTCATGCGGATTACGGGATTCTCGTTCGGAGAGCCCATAAATGGCATTTTCAGAAATGAGGAAAGTAATTCAGAAGGGCAGGTACAATCTCCCCCTCAATTCAATGAAGCTCCCATCTTTCAAACTCCCCCTTGCCTTTAGATTCCACCGCAGAAATCAGAAATGAAGCAGAAATGTGATGAAGATAGCTACGGTATCCCACCCACTCCTTTTTCCTCTCCTTCCGTTTCCGTCCCCTCTCCTTTTCCCCCTTGTTCTCACAAAGGCGGCCGTCCGTGAGTCACGTGTTTTTCGCGTCCCCTGTTGCGCAGTTGTCCCTCGTACACACCGTAATCTGCGCGTAAATTTGAACGATATTGCTCTTTGTGAATTATGGCCAAACAGACAGCCGTTTACACTGTTCTTTGGCAAAAAGTAGTGGATTCAAGGAAATAAGAAGTCTAATTACAGAAGAAGTCTAACTAAGAAACACTAACCGTTTTCGCTTGGAGGACGTCGCAACTGGCGTCGTACTCCTTTCTGCCGGAGGGCTGTCGACTGGGACACAGCTGGGATTCAGGGACAACACGACCGTAGAATCTGAAAACAGTTACATATCACTTTAAATAAAGTTACTTCAATAAAAAAGTAATTGATTTTAATCATGATTAGACGACGAATAGACCCTTTTCGTTACCCTTCGGGATCATTAGTGAACCTTTGGTCTTAAGACAAGTTTTCTCTAAGCAGTGAGCAGCCCTCGGTCACATCAAAAAATTGTGCTCGATTGGGCTGAAACGTCAGCTGGCGGCTACTTAGGCCCATAGAGACGAGATAAAACGTTAGTTCCGAATATTCTAATTTCACAGCGAAACAATGGCACGAAATGTAAAAATTGTCATAACTCCCTTAAAAGTTGTGATATTGACAAATAGGAGAGCTTATTCGATAGATGATTATAAATCAAACACAGATTTATTAAAGTCGGTTCTGGTCTTTTAAGTTTAACTGCCGAAAAATGCCAAAAAAAGGTGAAAATTTTAAAAAAAATTAGGTTTTTTGAATACCACAACTTAATGCTTAAAAGGCGAAAATCCTGACTACGTTCATTGTATTTGTCGTAAAATTTGCCGTTCACAAATATCATGGAAAGCTAAAAATTCGAATGTTATCATATTCAAAAAATGATTTGAAACTGTCATTTTCATGAAAAATTGGGCTAAAACCCCATGAAAAAACTTTAAAGGGACCATCAGCCTCCTTTTCTAAATGAGAAAGATCTATATGCTAATTCATTCATTTCAATTGAAATAATTTTTTCCAACACCCCTCCAAGCAACGTTTTTTCACAAAGGGATTGATTAGCATAGGATTAGCCGTCATTTTGAAAAGGAGGCTGATGGCCCCTTTAAGTTTTCTGCCAAAACTTGAAGAATGAATGGTTTTTAGCAAGAAAATAACTTTTTTTCTATTACATTTTATGTTGACACTCTTGGTTTCCAGTTTTAGGCAAATATGTGGTACTTAGGCTATTGCAACATTAAAGTTACAGTAACCTATTTGTGAAAGTTGGAAATGGTTGAAAATTGATCTACTATTTTGGCGGTTTCTTGAAACATCTAACTGTCATGGGGTAAAGATACATTGAGCAAACTACATTTTAGTAGATTTGTTTTATTCGACTTATATTTTTCAAGCAAAATAGTGGGAATTCCTTTTACTTTGGGATTGAAGCCATTCTGCCAATGTCTGGAACTCTTGCCTCGCAGAACCAAAAGGTCCCCAGATAGCTCTCGCTTTTTCTGTGTTTCAAAAGGAACATCGTCTCCAAGCGACATCAAAAACCGAATCTCCCTTCATTCCTTCGTTTTACGACCGAAGATGGCAACTCACCCCGTTCCTACGAAAATGTGTGTGTTCCTCGGGCAGTGGAAAGTGACTCTCTCCCCATCGCAGGCCTGGACCCTGTGAGCACGGAGGGATTCATCGAAGATTTCTGAAATACCGTACTCTATAAATATTTCAGTTGAAGGCTAGGAAGCAACTCAATCGCACACCATTCCAAGCAAATCGCAAGCTGTTTTAAGATCTCTATGGTATAAAGTCAGTTGCTAGTTCTCTAGGCGTCTTCAGCTTGCCATGCTCCCTCTGCGGCCCTTCGTAATTCGGTTGAAGCGAAGAAGGCCGAGTTCATTCCCATGGCAACACTCACCGCTCCGAATACGCAGACGACGCGCTGCGAAAACGAGATTGGCAGGGAAAGTGGACTGGTCAGGAATGATCCCCAGGGTGATATGTGGTCACGCAATGGCAAGGGAAGGGGAGATGGGTAGGGATAGAAACAAGGGCAATGCTTCTCTCTCTCTCTCTCTCTCTCTCTCTCTCTCTCTCTCTCTCTCTCTCTTTCTGCTTATCTTATTCCCATTCTCCGTTTTCTTCTGTCTATACCATCGTCAATCCATAAATGCTGTTTTTTTGGCAACCATAGGCCGCTTAACTTGCTATTTGGTAAAAAAAAAGCCGCATTTTGGTAACCAAAAGGGCTATATATAAGTATGAAAAGTTAAAGGGAAAGTACTTTGTAAAATTGATTTTTTAAAGTGTCTTTTTTTAAAATTTTAAGATTTTTTAAAATTGTTTCATTGAACAGATGTCGTTTCCACTATTCTGAAACATATATGAATTTGACTGCAAAAAGGGCGCGTTTACACGGTCGTTTTACGCGTTTGCCGCACGTAAACACGGCCAGAGTGGGCGAGAGAGTGTGGGAAATGGGGAGACGCAGAGTTGGCGGGAATTCAAATTACAATTTCCCCAAAAATTTGAAGCGCTCCTAAATAGGTTCATTTTTATGCAAAATGGGTAAATGAGGTATTTTTTCAGAATCCTGGAATGAGATCTAGGCTTCACAAAATCAGAAAAATTATTTTTACGCGGTCCTTCCCCTTTAAGCAAATCGAACAAAATTGCTTTTATAAACTGATTCAGTGTTTTAAATCTATATATTTTCTGGACAGAAGGACCCCGATACCCTTTACCTTGGAATCGGTGCCAATCTGCCAATGAAAATAACGGCTTGCAGATATTGCGACGAGCCGTAACAGTGAGGTAATTTTAACTGCGCGCGAAAAAGCGTTTTTTTTAAAGAAACGCGTTATTCATGACAAAGTTTAAGTTAATTCAGCTAAACTATGATTCTTGTGTTCCTTGGGTACTAAACCAATTTCCCAATTATTTTATGTAAATCCCACTATGCTAATTGATCAGATAGCGCTTCATTTGACATCCGGATGAACCCCGTAAGTGGTAATTGGCATTTGCGCGAGAACCCCGTAATTAATCAATATGATAATTGGCAATGTATCCATATGTCAGGGAAAAGAGGGAAAGCAGAAGAAAGCTAAAGGAGGAATTAATTAAGATGTTGTTGTTTTCAGGAATTCATGTTTTGAGGAATTGAAAACACGCGGAGGAATAACAAAGGGGCCGGAATTACGTTTTCGAAATTTAAAAAGTAACTTTCAGTTTTTTGAGGTTTGAATAAAGTTTTTTGGCCAATGCTTGGCTGAGTGTGGCTTCTTGAAACAGAGGAGTGATGCGTCAAATTGGCGAAAATGGGCTCTTGGTGCATTAGTCCACTGTTTCAAGAAGTCTTATTATGCCTTCCAACAATGTATAAGGCTTTGTATGTTACTCAGCCAAAGGTTAGAAGCCAAATCGAGTTGTTGACGGTCCCGCACCCAAATTACCCTCCTGTAGCCTCCTCTATTCATGTCCTCCCTCTCCAAAAATGCGCCATTTGGCGTCTAATCAACGGTTGCCAATTAACCGTCCATTCCGGGCCATAGAGACAGCCAGCTGTCATGTAGTGCTAATGGCCTGCGGCATGTTACACCCGTGGCCTAGTCGAATGGACCCCGCACTCACCATCTATCAGGGCCTGTTGCTCACTGCTGACAGCCGAGGAGAGCTGGACGACCGACAGCAGAATCAGGGGAATTAGGAACGGCCACAGCGACGGCAGAGGCATGGACGACCGGCGAAGGAGTGGCAGGCCACGCCCACTGAAGGAGGAGGCCACGCCCATCGGAGAGGAACTGCAGGCAAAGGGCGGGCCTGAACTTTTGTTTTATGGGGAAAGAGGCACTGAAACATGGAGAATTAGAATATAAACATGAAAATAAGGGGTTTGAGCATGTGATCAAAAGACGATCAAAGGGCAGATGTTCCACCAGACAGGGACAAATGGATGGGTGGTCGAGTGTATTGTTATTCTTACAACAATCTGCAAGAGCCATAAATTGTGGTAGAAAGCGACCGAGAGTGCACGGAGATTTAGTGATAAGGCAGGAAGGCAAGGGCACTGGTTTCTCTTATGCTTAAAGGGGAAGGACCTCCTAAAATTGATTTTTCAAAGTCTCTTTACAATTATTTCATCGAATAAATGTCCTTTACACGATTCTGAAATATACCCCTTTTATATGATTTGGACTGCAAAAGGGGCGCGTTTACACGGCCGTTTTACGCGTTTGCCGCTCGGAAACACGGCTAGAGTAGGCGAGAGAGTGTGGTAAATGGAGAGACGCAGAGTTGGCGGCAATTCAAATTGTAATTTCTCCAAATTTTAAGCGCTTCCAATCGGTTCATTTTGATCCAAAATGGGCAAAAGAGGTATTTTTCGGATTCCTGGGAATGAGATCTAGGCTTTTATCACAAAATCAGAAAAAATATATTTTTAAATTTTCCAGAAATGTATTTTTTTACTCTGTATTTGCTTCTAGCTACCGTTAGTAGCAAATATTTCTTGAAATTGTTCCATGACAGACCGTCACAATGTTTTAAACTATCCAGCAAAAAAACCTAGTTTGAATTGCGCGCGCATCGTCCCAGTGCCGTAAATGGAGGGAAATTCAAATGTGAAAACTTAACTTTTTTGAAATATCGATTATTTTACCCTGAAATTGTTTTTTCAATGTGTTTAAATGATTATAATAAACAAGAAAATACAAATATACCCATTCACATACAATTATTATATTGTTTTCAGCTGAAAGTGTTTTAGAGCCATAAAGACGTGAAATTGAGTAACAACCGGCAGGACGATCTTGCTATTTACTGCAAACTGAGTGTTCTGAAGCCCGTTTCTTGTTTTTTTCTCTTGAAAATTTATCAGAAAACCCCTTGATATAACGTTTAAACACCGATTTCAACCAGAAATTAAGCCAAAACGCATTTGCCGCAGACTTTTCGGCGAGCTTGCAATGTGTGCGCACTCTTTTCGTCGCGGGAGAAATTCATTTTCAAAACTCGAAACTTTAAATGGCTGAAAAACGCTTTAAACTTATTTTTACAGCGGTATAGTTCGGGTTACAAATAGACATAAAAAATTGAAATAAAATAACCTCTGCCTTTAAGAAACAGTGCGTGAGGAAGTGAGTACGCGAGGTAGTTAGTGAGTGAGTGTGCTTGTGTGTGTGCATGTGTGAGTGTGAGTGAGTGAGAGAGGGAGAGAGATAGAGAAAGAAAGAGAAAGCACCTGCTAATGGACACTCTAATAAGTCGCAATAAATGCTTTATGCAAAGCAGCACAAAGGCTGAACAATGGCGTCTCTGCTCGCAATTCAAAGCAGTTGTTCGAGAGTTTTGGCGGGAAAGGCAGAGTGCGAGAGCGCACCTGTCTGCCATTCATTCCACGCAAAGGGGCTAATTACCGCCAGTCGAAATACCTCCGGAACCTGCTGATTTCAACATAAAAGTCAAATTGGGTAATATAAAGAAGGGAAGTGTCAAAATGTCCTTCGCACGCCGACGCCTCTGGCAAAAAGTGGCCGAGTGTGGGAATCTTTGGATCGGGCCGTTTATCTCCGAAACGAGGGGTCAAGACGACCTTCCGACAGGGGTTATGGGTTTGACAGGCCGTTGGAAACGTGTTTGATTGGGCTATTAAGGTGAATTCACGTAGACACACATACACGCACACACGTGAACACATACATGGAGACGCACACACATTCACTCGTTCAGCCGGCCCACTGTTTCTGTTTTTTGTATGTTGAAGATCGTAATTGTACGCATTGATTAATGCATTATACTTGTAAATTTAGATATATAATTTTTATCAGATCCAGACGAAAACGCGCTCTGCGGCTAACGCGGGAAATAAAAATTTTCAAACGCCGTCGGCTGTTTTTGTCGTTTTTATCAAAAATTGCTAATTTTGTCAGTTTTATTTTGTTGATATTGGGGAAGTTCCAATGTAAAAATAACCCGAAATTATTTAAATTAACAGATTGAAGCTATTTCCTGTGAGTTGTGGAAGTTGCGCCCCACTTGCATGAAAGTGTGCGGCAAACGGCAGCCTGGCCACGCCCAACCAAGAAAGCAATTGAAATCTGAGATTGCCACTAAAATGGAGAAAACTCCTTTCAATGTCAACGAAATTTAAAAATTCATAAAGAGACTTGCTCCTAACAAAAAATATCTAGGCGATGAAAAAATAAAAATCACAAAAATCCGATTTTAAAATTTAGGCCTGCGGATCCTAGGTGTGCCCGTGTGGCCGTGACACATTCACGCACATACACAGTCTTTCACTAGCTCACGCTTACAAAACATGAACTTCAAATCGAACGAGGCACAATTTTCTCAGGAAGTAAGGAATGATACCACTGGAGGCCGGCCAATGGGCTGTTTGTGAGGAAATAGGAAACTGTAACGACGACCAGTTTGCAATGGAAATGGGAATCTTCCGTGAAAAGAGACGTCCCTCCCGTCTGGTCAGGTAGGTTTGACCAAGCAGAGAAAGGAGGTCTTTTCTTGAAGCGTAGTTTAACCCCGATGGTTAGCTAGAAAAGAGAAAGTTGGAGTTATACGGCAGAGTCCATTAGGAGACTGAGAGAGTTGACTGTTTGTATTCGTTGGGAATGTGCGCGACGGAAAGGCGATCCTTCGGGTGTCCAATAATGAGCCGGTCAAGCGGCGAACGGCAATCGCCATTAAACACCAGGTGGCTAAGACACCTCGATTGGGGGGTCAGGGGGGACAAGACGAGGACATGAAATGTGATCTTTATTCTCTTTTCCGTAGTGTGAATTTTACTCTGGTTCCAAAACTATGCAAAGGAAAAAGCAGAAAAAAAGCGAAAAAGCAAGAGAGGTAGCTTCGATTTCAAACCGCTTGTCTTGTGTGAAGAAAGCTTGTTTCTCGAGGTTTCGGAGACCCAACAGGCGGAAATCCAAGCCGTCGGAAAACAATAAACAGAGTGTTAATAAACAACTGCCGACATCGCCAGATGGACAGGCGGAAGGCGGATTTATGGGCGGATACGGCGTGTGGAACACGCAACTGCGCGAAGAAACGGCCGATAAGGGAGAAAGGCAACAGGGAAAGTTTAAAGATGACGGCGACTTTCAGCAGCGAAAGGGAGAGAAGGGAGAGAAAGAGAGGGTTAGAGAAAAAGGATGAAAAGAGAGAGGGAAAGAGATACTTAGCTAATACTCGTCGCCCATCGAGCACTGCTACAAAAATGCCCATTTTTCACCTTCATGCTCATCTACAAATGGACGTGATTGCGTCCTCATTCAAAAATATTTTCGGTGCGACGCGCTTTTCTAAGAAAACAAATTTAAAATTGATTTTCTCGGTGCTTTTAAAAGGTATTTCTGTGTTTCTTGTTTTAAAAATGAACTTGTCCATATAAGAAACATTAAAAGTTTAATTTACGTTAAACACGCCCTTTTAAGCATCTAATAGGACGCATTGAAGTTTCAGTTGCCAGATTTCAAGGAAAATACTGATTTGGGCTCATTTCAGCCTCATCTTCAGTCGAACTAATGTTGTAAGCAAAATAAATAAGACGATACTGGTAAGCAAAGGTCCTATTTCCGTGTTGGAAACTGAAATAAGCTCCCACGGCTTTTGGCTTGCGCGAGAACTTGGTTGCTCTCTCGACAGTGCACGGCATGTGATCCCGTGGTGTAACGGTTAAAGCTGCCGTCTGTAGCCCAGTTAGCTTTTGCACATCGGTGGTTCGTGAGTAAGTGAGTGAGTGAGCCAGTGAGCCCCTGACCGGAGCGTTCTCAAATAGGGCGTGAAAAATCAACCCCCGTTTGAGGCTTCAACTGCCCATTAATCAACCCAGATTGTGAATCTGTGTTTTAAGGCCTTTGTGACAATAACGACTCTGATTAACAGATCCGAATTCCCATAATCGGAACACCCTTTGGCCATAAATCCTGGCCGATCGCCCGCATAATGGCAAATCATCCGGCGGGTAAATCTTCGTTAGCGCTTGGTCTGGCGGATGACCTTGGCAATAAACAGACAAATGACGGAAACACGAGACGCCAATGGGACAGTCACAACTATTCCAAGGAGAGGGGGGGAAATAAACAAAGGAAAAAGACTCAATTGACACCTCTGAATGGTTTTTTCTCTTTTTTTTCATTTTTCGAGGATCCTTTTTCGAATTCGCCCAATCGGGGGTCAAGTTTAAAGGGCGTTTTCCATTAAACATTTGCAAAATACAGTTTATATTGAACCAGTAAAGCTAAAATACTTGATTATGTTATAAAGTGTGAAATAGTTCGAAATTATCCCATAATTGCGGAGTACCGCATCAAAATCGTCAAAGAACAGACAATCGCGGCAGAAAAGTAAGCTGGTGAAGAAAAGAATTTGTTTTTGTAATTGTAAGTTTTCCAAAACGATGCTGAATCTAAAAATTCCCTATTTGACCTGTTTCCTCTACTGGGAAGCGAAATGCGCCGTTTTTAGAAACTACCTCAAACTTAGGTAATTAAACCGGCTAGTGGGTGCCGCGGTGTAGTTTCGCACCCGTAGCATTGCATTTCCTGATTTGTTTATAGGCGGGTGGTAAATTCAGCGGTTGATTCTTGAGGAGGACAAGTCAAATATGTGAAAAGTCAAATACGGGGAAATCGCAAAATGTGTAGGTGGTGTTATTCGTCCGGAGGTTGTTCAAAGTAAAAAAGTAACATAGAGGCTTTGAAAAATAATCCTTATTTTCTAGGCTTGAAAACAAAAAAGTCTCATCTGACACTAACTTTTAGAATGGAAAAGTGAAACTAATGTAGTTGTGTAGTTGTAGTTGTGTCTTTTTCCTCCTCTCCACAGTCAAATCCAATCGCCCCGCCCGTGGTTATGAATTATTAACTGCCGTTGGTATAGAATGTCATCGCCGAATGTCGTCGTGGCCCTTCATAATTGGGCAGGAATGCGTTACTGCCAGCCGGCTGTCACATAAAGGACGTCCTGACTGGGCATGTTCAAGAATTCCGAGGTGGCAGCCGGGTGGTGCACAGGACAAATATGCTAATCAAGGTGGAGAGATAACGGGAAGGGGGATTGAAGTGATAGGAGTGGCTGCTGACAACGGAAGGAATGATTATCGCTGTAGTTAAAACCTCTCTATCTCTCTTTCTCTCTCTCTATCTCTCTCTCGTTGAAAGGCTCATTCTGCTTTCAACAGATGCAAGTCAAGCTAAGTTTTCCACACGATAACCTGTGTTTTCATATGCAACTGAAAAGTTATAGTCGTTGGCCAACTAACAATTCACTCTCCAGATAGTGTAGGAAGTAGGAAAAGCTTGTCCCACTGTTTTCTTATCGGTTTACCTGTGCACTCTTTAATCTGCGTGCTCTCTAAACTCAATAATTGGCTCCGCTTTGATCTACCGCCTTTCTATGCCAAGACTCATTATCCTTTAACCTTCAGAAACAGCTACAGACGGCAGCTTTAACCGTTACACCACGGGATCACATGCCGTGCACTGTCGAGAGAGCAACCAAGTTCTCGCGCAAGCCAAAAGCCGTGGGAGCTTATTTCAGTTTCCAACACGGAAATAGGACCTTTGCTTACCAGTATCGTCTTATTTATTTTGCTTACAACATTAGTTCGACTGAAGATGAGGCTTAAATGAGCCCAAATCAGTATTTTCATTGAAATCTGGCAACTGAAACTTCAATGCGTCCTATTAGATGCTTAAAAGGGCGTGTTTCACGTAAATTAAACTTTAAATGTTTCTTATATGGACAAGTTCATTTTTAAAACAAGAAACACAGAAATACCTTTTAAAAGCACCGAGAAAATCAATTTTAAATTTGTTTTCTTAGAAAAGCGCGTCGTACCGACGTCCATTGGTAGATGAGTATGAAGGTAAAAAATGGGCATTTTTGTAGCAGTGCTCGATGCCCGACGAGTTTAGATGGAATGCCAGCCATGGAATTCATTCTAGAAGCTGACAGAAGAAGAAAACTGAAGAACTTATTGAAAAGTATTTGACGACCGAAGGAGGGGGATGGAGCAATGAAAATGAAATTCAAAAATTTAAAAAGGAGCTTCACGGACAGTAAAGTGAGGTTTCGGTTAACCTACCCCCACAATCGGAATATCTTGGGGAGGCTTAAATCAGAAAACTGTACCAACATTTGTATAGTCAACCAACAAACACACCTAGGGTTGGCCTATATACGTCCCAACATACCAACCAGTCAAAGGTACCTTCTACTGGGTGGTCTAAGGGAAATCACCTGAAGACTGCATCGTCTAGATACGGTAGGAGTGGACCTCCTTCTTTCTACGCACACTTCTTCAACGCTTCTTTTGACCTAGAGAGAGAGAGAGAACGAGGGAGAGAGAGAGAGCACTAGAGAAAAAGCGAATTCCTCCCTTAATCAAGATTTCAAGAATTCCCATTTCCTTTCTTTGTGCCCTCGTATGTCACCGTGTTCCCGGCAGCTGGCCATGTGCGGACAGGCGATAAATCGTGTTCATCAGGCCGAGAGACGAAATTCGTTCCCCAGGCGCTTCCCTAATTAATATGCAAACTGGACGACAAATTGTCACGGCCTCCGTCGCAAAACGGGTGTTCCCGCACGGAAAACGGATGGGGATAGCGAGAGGGACCATTTGACTGGGTGGTTTTGGGTGTTTACTCGGCCCGACGCGTGAGTGCGTGTGTTTATTAGAAAATCGATTATATAGTATTCCAATGATGAAAAGTCAATTAGATCATTCTATCTTCTGTGGTCCCCAGTGGCGGTCCATTCGCCATTTCCTCCCTTCTCTCATAATTTCTGTCGGTAATTACTCTTTTCTTTCATTTTTAGATTTTATGGGCAAAGAGTTAAGTTTTCTGCAGAAATTGTGAGCGTGTTTGACCGCCAGAGCAGCGGCTGCAACAAACAGCGGCGCCTGGTGTTTATCATGCGCCCTGCGAGGAACCGGTCGAAGAGCTTTTGTGGTGCAATGGCAGGTCTTCCGCGCCGCCCACAAGGCCCGGGATCGATCCCCGCCGGTGCTTTCGCTTAAAATTCAGTCCTATGATGTTTTCATGCGTGTCAGCTGATGTTCCCTGATTAAAACCCCTTTGAGGTCCAACTGAGGCTTTTTTGAACTTTTTTAAAAAGCCAAGGTACATGGGTCACTTCAATATCAGTCACTTGAACACAGAGTATATATTTATTCCGTAATGTACAGTCATGGCACAGAAACTACCGTCTAATCTTAAGTCTGAATCCTGGGAACGGAACTGCGTCTCCAGTTCTTCAATTTGTTAAAAAGACCGGCCGGCGACAGGGCTGCACATTTGCCAGGGGCCAATTCAGCCGGCACTTCCTTCTTCTTCCTCATCGAGTAGCGACGGATGGCTGCGTGGAAGTCATCTTCCTCTTTTGGAGTGGGCTGAACTTTATCATAAGAGAGGGGGAATTGCTTTCTTACCGTAATCACTTCGTCCCTGGGGGCAAAGGCTTCTTGGATTTCTGCAACCAGGCCAACCAGGAGTTCATCTACGTCGTGGTTCAGAGCGACGGAGATTTCCATGTGCTCGAAGCCGAACTGGGCACCAGCGGCTTTGACTTCTGGAAACGATTGACTGAGACAAGACTAAATTACAGTAACTGGATTATAGAAAACTACCATAAACCAGGACTGGGCTTAATACAGTAGCCACTATAGTGAAGCATACTAAACTACAGTAACTTTTGTTGGATCTTAGAAGACTCCAGTAACTGGAGTGGAGAGATCTTAGAAGACTCCAGTAACTGGAGTCTTCTAAGATCCAACAAAAGATTAGTTGACAGAAAACTACAGTAATCCGAAATTGGGTCATAAGAAACTACCCAAACATGTTTATCCTAAACTACAGTAATTCGGAACTGGGCCGTGCAAAACTACCGTAATCTGGAGTGGGGAAAACGGAAAACTGAGACAAACATACAAAACTACAGTAACCCTGGACCGAAACATAGTAACTACAGTAACCTCTTGGTGGATCCTAGAAAACTACAGTAACCCTGATTGGTCGACAGAAAACTACAGTAATCCGGAACTGGGTCAGAAGATACTACCGTACCCAAACGTGTTCATATTAAACTACAGTAATCCGGAACTGGGTCATAAGAACTACCCAAACATGTTTATCCTAAACTACAGTAATACGGAACGGGGCCCTGTAAACTACTGCGATCGTTTGAATCAAGATCTTCGCGGCGAGATCATTTACCCAAAAGCCTGGGTACTGTAACCCCATATTTTACTGTGAACTTGCACCCCTCTTTCAAAACCTACCATTTTTCGTGACAGTCCTCTTCCTCTCCAAATCCGCCTTGTTTCCAGCCACCAATATCGGTATATTCCTACAAGTCGGAGATCCTCTGACCATCTGAACCTCTCTTTAGACCCTTCTTCTTGTAAAACCTACTTCAATGGCATGCATGGCCTGTTTCCAGGAGCCACGGGAGTCAATGCTGTAGACGACTACGAAGACGGAGACCTGGTCTGTGACCCAAGTGGGGTCCGAGAAATCGCTCTCAAGGAAGATTAGGTCACACTCCTGTCCGCCAATGCTGATGGAGACTGTGTTTTCATAGTCTTCTGAATAGGGAGAATGATTTCTTCCAATTAAAAGGGCTTACGGATCTCATCGGCAAATGCGTTTCTGTATTCTGAGGTGATCAATTGGGCGATCAAGGAGGACTTTCCGGTGCCGGTGTCTCCCACAACGAAGACCTTGAAAGGAAGGTTTTGTCTTTTCAGAAATGGTACTCACTTTATAGGTACGGTGGCTGGTCCCAGCGCCGTTTTCTTGGGAATAGTCTCTTCCCAGGAATTCATCACTGGAGGAGGGGCTGCCACTGCGACTGCCACGAGCAGAGTCAGATCCAGAAGTCACGTAGGGAGATGGA
This sequence comes from Oscheius sp. G VE-2021, assembly GCA_022343465.1. Classification (NCBI taxonomy): domain Eukaryota; kingdom Metazoa; phylum Nematoda; class Chromadorea; order Rhabditida; family Rhabditidae; genus Oscheius; species Oscheius sp. G VE-2021. Next base: position 547,245 of record JAJQXH010000025.1, read on the forward strand.
CTCTTGTCATCTGGAAATGAAAACTTTATGATAACCAAGAGATTGAAATAGGCTAACTACTGTAGCATTGAACTGGGTTACTGTAGACTACAGTAACCCTGGACTTGATCATGGTTAACTACCATAATCCTGGGTCTACAGTTAACTACCGAACCCTCAGATTATTCATAATAGAGCTACAGTAATCCTCTACTGGGCCACCGTAATCATCTTAGACAACCTACAGCATACTGGGCCAAAAACTACTGTAATCGAGGTATGGACTAAATCAAGCTACAAGTCATACTGGATCACAAAAAACTACAGTAACCTGGTTACGGCTACAGAAAGTTACAGTAACCCTGCACTGACGCATAGCGAATTACCGTAAGGCTGAACTGGGCTATAGTAAACTGCATTAAATGTAGACTTGACCACACAAGGTGAAGTGACCCTGGACCCAACAAAATTACAGACTCCTAGATTGGATCACATGAATCTACAGTAATCCTATTCTAGACTGCGCCACAATAAGATTCGGCAACCCTAGAATTGGCTTCACTACAGTAATCTTAGACTGGGCCACCGCAAACTACAGTAAACCGATTATAACAATCTACAGTAACCCTAGATGGAGCCACGGAAAAACTACAGTATTCTGGACTGGGCCAAGTTACAGTAATCCTAGACTGAGCCGAACGCCGCAGAAAACTTACATTTGGCTGGTTTCTTGCGTCTGAAGGAGTCTCCCCTACTGACGACCGCTCCTTTCTTGTCAATGTTGAATTGTCTGACTCTCGTGTAATCTTCAGAATCCGGCAGTTTCAGGAATCTTTCCTCTGCTTCAGAAGCCCCACGGGGCTCCGGCCACACATCCGTACGAGGCTCCGGAATACGGGTGGTACGCTAAATCTCATTTCGTTGTATTCAAATCAAGGGAAATCACCTGAAGACTGCATCGTCTAGATACGGTAGGAGTGGATCTCCTTCTTTCTACGCACACTTCTTCAAGGGCGCTTCTTTTGACCTAAAACCCTTATGATCTACCTTCTCTGGTTATTCTTACCTCCACCAGGGGTCGTGGTCTGTGTTTAAAGGACTGAGAGCGAAGAGGCTGTCTCATCGGGGCAGCTAGGAGAGGGCTGGAAGATGACATGTCAGAAGGAATGAAGGGACAGGGAGGGAAATGGGAAGAAGAAGGTTAGGATTGAGGCAATGAACGAGAAACTAAGGCAATTCACTTATTGACAGCTGGGATAAGGAAGAGGTTGTATTTTGAGAACGAAGGCAATCTTGGATTGGGCTCAAAATGTGAGGGTCTCGAGGCGATCGCGTGCCAGAACGCAATTTTTCAATCAATCGATATGGCACGAAGGGGAATCAATCAATATAACTTGCATGTGGCCCAATCCAGGATTACTGTAGTTAATTGAAGCGCAGTCAAGAGATTTTTCAACCTGCATCGCATTCAAAGATGGCATGGCGAAATCGCGTGCCCCAAAAACTTGAATTGGGCAATCTCGATTAGAAATACGAAACCAAATCTCATAATCTTCGAATCTTGGACGGATTTCCGATTGTTGTCAAGAAAATGTCCTAGTGATGCGGTCGTGAATACCAAAAACAACTGCACGACGTGATATCCCAGAATAGAATGAGTGTTTCTTGAATTAGAAGCAAGAGAGAGAGAGAGAGAGAGAGGATTAACAGTCCCATCTAATTTTTCCTTCCCTCTCCCGAGTGCACTTGTGCCCTGAGAGGTCGGCGGGTGCTCTTAATCGCTGCTGACGCAAGAAATAGATACGATTAGTCCTTAGATCAGAGACCAGAGGAATGGGGGTTTCCCTTTTAAAAAGTTGAAATCAGAAGTTCAGTGGCTGTTTGACTTTGAGAAAATCTTTGAAACGTCATTCCCAGAGGGCGAAAGAACTTGTGACCACTGCGAACAACCGTCAGCTGTTGCAAAATGGAGACAGGTGGTTTTTTGTTTCGAAACTTTACTTCAATTTATCACGGATAGAATTTTGTATAGAAAACCATTCGAAACAGATTCTTCTTTAAATTTTATCGGTAACCACGCTCCCTTACCAAATATCATCAAACTTTCAAACAGAAATATCACAAATACCAGAAAATTTGTAAAACATACAATTTCAATAATCGAAGATATCTCGCTTCGTTTTACATGAAATTTCAAGGTGTAAAAAAGAAAAGTTTAAGGCAAAGTGCGATCTATCAGATTGTCTACATTAAAAACTGATTTAAAGGGGAAGGACCTCGCAAAATTGATTTTTCAAAGTCTCTTTACAATTATTTCATCGAATAGATGTCGTTTCCACGATTCTGAAACATACCCCTTTTATACCATTTGGACTGCAAAAGGGGCGCGTTTTTCGCGTTTTCCGCACGGAAACACGGCTAGAGTGGGCGAGAGAGTGTGGGAAATGGGGAGACGCAGAGTTGGCGGCAATTCAAATGACCATTTCCCCAAAATTTCAAGCGCTCCTTAATGAAAAAGTCTTCCATCTTCAGTTCCCTAATATTGACATAAGATATGAAGGACTTCCTCTTCGCCGAATTAGATTAACATTTAGTATCTCAGAGATTAGTTTGTCTGCTATTTGTAATTAAAAGAGAGACATTCCATTAAGTTGCGCTGGTCATAGCTCTCACGGACATCGAAAACACGGGCTTCAAAAACAACTTTCCAGAGTTTGAAAACTTCTGTTTGAAAATTTCTGCTTCATTACAAATTTTAAATCAAGAATATAAGAAAACTCATTGAAGCAGGATGTTTGTAGTACTTTATTTTGAAAAGGGCTCCGGGCGGGGTCGAACCCGGGTTGTAAAGCGTGAAAAATGGAATTCGAGCCGAAAAATCAATGAGTTATGAAATAACTGGGATATTCATTTCTCGGATGCGAATTCCCACTTCTTCATCGAAATATAATGAAATTCCGCATCATCGCCCGTTTGCAGCTATTTTCGCCACTTCGCATGCACATAAACCACATAAATGGGTAGGAGAGTGTGTTTTGGCCGTCTATTGCCAGCCGTCTGTCACCAGCCGTCTGCCTCCAAACGGCGGGCTGCCAGCCGGCTGGTCCTGGTGGGCGGCTGTAGCGAAGGGAAAGAGAGAGACCGCTTTTATGTGGCCACGGCCGGCTGTTTTTAAAGTGCGTGAACGAGCCGTGAAGAGGGAGGGGGCCGCGGATGAGTCAGCCGGCTGGACGCAGGCCGGCGGCGGCCAGCTGACTGCAATTACTGACCACCCGGCTGGCGCTTACAACGCAGGCAGGGGGGGGGACAGAGGACAACACGTCACTCGCGGGGTCAACAGGCTTCTGGGAGGGAAAGGACCACCCAGAAGAGGGAGGGTCAGGGGAAGGAATTGTTTGCGTATTTATGGAGTGGTACGAAAGGCAGGGATCGTGTTTCTTTCAGTCTCTGGTTGTTTTCGTTGGAATACGATTCGGATCGTATTTCTGGCTCAGCTTTACAACCGGAAGTCGACCAAATACCATTCTTTGGCACAAGAGATACCAGAAACCGTGCGGCAAACGACACTTTTACCAAAAAGTGTGCGGCAATCGGCAAAACCACAAGAACAGCTAAAAGCAAGTAAAAATAGGTCCCGCAACGAATTCCTTGAAATAGCCTTGTCCTTGCAAGGGCGCACATAATTAGAGGGGAAGGATCGCGTAAAAATAATTTTTCTGATTTTGCGATAAAAGCCTAGATCTCATTCCCAGGAATCCGAAAAATACCTCTTTTGCCCATTTTGGATCAAAATGAATCGATTGGGAGCGCTTGAAATATCGGGAAATTGTCATTTGAATTGCCGCCAACTCTGCGTCTCCCCATTTCCCACACTCTCTCGCCCACTCTAGCCGTGTTTCCGTGCGGCAAACGCGTAAAACGGCCGTGTAAACGCGCCCCTTTTGCAGCCCAAATCATATAAAAGGGGTATGTTTCAGAATCGTGGAAACGACATCTTTTCAATAAAACAATTGTAAAGAAACTTTGAAAAATCAGTTTTACGAGGTTCTTCCCCTTTAATTCACGCAAACAGTGTTCGCATGGCTTAGGGGATCGCACAGCTGTTCTCACGCGGATAGCCGCAAGTTCAATCCCACCCGCGACCTTCAACTTTGCATTCGGTATCACTAAATTACTTTATATAAGAAATAAAAGGCTAAAATTATACCGGTACATGAAAAATCCCTGCAGCACGGAGTGGTTGGTTTACTTTCGGCTAAAATTCACACAATCTGTTTGCGCAGGTGCAAAAAACCGATTTTGCGGGTTTTATTTCATTCCTGCTATTTATAAATTATATATCCTTGCAGGCTCGCTTTGAAATGTCACATTAGTTACTCAGGTAAGAGCTAGCCGTCGAATAAAAGTTATAGCGAAATGAAGTGATAGTATTTTCGTTGTGACGCCATTTTCGATGTACAGTTTTACCAAAGCATTCCAATGTTTGAACAAGCATGATCCAATTTTGGCAAATGCTACTTCAATGGCAAATATCAGAAATCGAAGAAATGCTTTGTTTTGATAGTAGATTGCGATGAACACTATTATTGCTTTGCGGGGGCCATAAACGAATTAAACCATCTCCCAGAATTGGCTGAAAATAGCCCTTGAAATCCAAAGACTAACGTGATAATGGGTGTTCGAAGGCCACAATTAAATTGGTCCGACGCGACATTTCCGGCAGTCGCCGGCCACCGCTCTCAGCTCTCGACGGCCGACGGACACACAACGGCGGAGGGCAGATCACACGGGTCGCACGTTTGTTCAGAGAAACTGGGGTTTAGAGAGAGGGAGGGAGAGAGAGAGAGAGAGAGAGAGAGAGAGAGAGAGAGAGGGAGAGGGAGGGAGAGGGAGAGAGAGAGAGAGAGAGAGAGAGAGAGAGAGAGAGAGGGAGAGGGAGAGAGAGAGAGGGGAGAGAGAGATAGAGAGAGAGGGAGAGAGAGAGAGAGAGGGGGAGAGAGAGAGAGAGAGAGAGAGAGAGAGAGATAGTTCCATCTCCCTTATATCCCCTCCCTGGGCGTGCCAGACTCAACGTAGACGATTAGTGTGCGATTGCTTACATTATTCAGCCGGCGCAACTTTTATTATTTTGACGAAGGAAAGTCTGAGGATTTCGCAGATCTTGGTTGGAAGACGATGACGTCACTGGTTAGTGACAGCCAGGAGGAAACAAAGGAACACAATTGGGGTGGCTAGGGATCAACAAGGGAAAGCTGATCTTGGAGTTTTCAAGGGGAGTTTTAGACGCCAGGAGAAAAGACCTTCAGAATTCAGATGAATTGGTTGGGTTCCAAATCACAATTCGTATGACCTGGTCCCGCAACGATCACTTTAGCGCGCAAATTCTTTCGCCAAAGATCTGGAAAGTGCGCGAATTTGACCTTCCGATTCTCAACTGTTCTTGGTATATACTCTCAAAATAAGCGATTCTACGTATCAAATCAACTGTGACGTACGATGGGCAAGAACAAAACAGGGCCCAATCTCTAAGCAGACCTAGATTTTAGAATTTTTTTTTCTGGAAAGTGTTTTGGAACCGCCTTTTTGGGGAAAAAAAGGAAAAAAGGGGGGAAGGACCTTGTAAAATAAATTTTTCGAAGTATCTTTACAATTATTTCATCGAATAGATGTCGTTTCCACGATTCTGAAACATACCCCTTTTATATGATTTGGACTGCAAAAGGGGCGCGTTTACATGGCCGTTTTACGCGTTTGCCGCACGGAAACACGGCCAGAGTGGGCGAGAGAGTGTGGGAAATGGGGAAACGCAGAGTTTGCGGCAATTCAAACGACCATTTCCACAAAATTTCAAGCGCTTCTAAATCGGTTCATTTTGATCCAAAATGGGCAAACGAGGTATTTTTCGGAATCCTGAGAATGAGATTAAGGTATTTTCGCTGGTTTTAAATTAGATTTTATGACAGTAGAAGTATTACAAAGTAGTTTCCTAACATTTTAAACATAAATTGTAATGAGAATTAGATTGTAAAATAGAATAAATTGAATACAATCATGGAAACCACTCAAACGCCAGACAAAAGGAAATTGGTTCATTTTGTTGAGACAGGAATAGTTAGTTACTATGGCGGCTTTCGACCGTTTATCTTTGTAGCCAATTAAAGGTCTGTGGAAAATTAGGTCCTGCCGCGATAGACCACCCGCAATTTGGGTGAGACAGGGAGGTGCCTTTGATTCCTGCCGAACAGTAAAAAGGGATTTCTCAACTGGAACTACATCAGGGCTCTTGATTTGGCGATGTGAAAGTCGTGGAACTTCGGCTTTTGGGGATTGAGTGGGCAGTATTTGCGTGAATTGTGGAAAAGGGATAACTTCGTTTGCGTGTTGTTTGTGGCTAGAGATGGGAGAGAAATAAAGAGGAACAGCTGGGAAAGTACTGCCGGAGACGACGTTCTTCGCGCCCACAATATTTTCCCTTTGATCAAACAGAGGGGGCGGATTGCGCACAAGGAGCCGCGTGGAGCCAAGAGAGCCCGGTTCACGTGGTTCTTCTGAAGGAGCATTCCGGAGTCTTTGTGATCTCTGCGAAGAATCAAAGAATGGGGATCGTTCGTTGTGCGTAGTGGATGCATTGTTGTGTGGAGTGGATGGAAGAGGAAGCGAAGGAAAAAAGGTAAACAAAGCCTCGGTTCGGGCAATCAAAGGGGAAGAACGGGACTAATCACACTGTTTACGGGGAAGGCCCTTCCGCAATTACCCTTTCCAGGGGAACACATGAGCAAACAGAAGACATGAATAATGCATCTATCTTCTCTTCCCTCACTCACTCACGTACTCATTCACACTCAGATTCACACGCACTCACATTCACATTTATAGTCGTCGCCCAACGAGCTTTCCTTACGTGACAGAGAAAACTACCGGTTACAGTAACCGCATGGCGGGAAATTTGAAAGCGAACAGGACGAATGACACGACAAAGGATCCGAACCCACCGGTGTGCAAAAGCTAACTGGGCTACAGACGGCAGCTTTAACCGTTACACCACGGGATCACATGCCGTGCACTGTCGAGAGAGCAACCAAGTTCTCGCGCAAGCCAAAAGCCGTGGGAGCTTATTTCAGTTTCCAACACGGAAATAGGACCTTTGCTTACCAGTATCGTCTTATTTATTTTGCTTACAACATTAGTTCGACTGAAGATGAGTCTTAGATGAGCCCAAATCAGTATTTTCATTGAAATCTGGCAACTGAAACTTCAATGCGTCCTATTAGATGCTTAAAAGGACGTGTTTCACGTAAATTATACTTTGAATGTTTCTTATATTGACAAGTTAATTTTTAAAACAAGAAACACAGAAATACCTTTTAAAAGCACCGAGAAAATCAATTTTACATTTTTTATTTTAAAAAGCGCGTCGCACCGAAAATATTTTTTGAATGAGGTCGCAATCACGTCCATTTGTAGATGAGCATGAAGGTAAAAATGGGCATTTTTTTAGCAGTGCTCGATGGGCGACGAATATACCCCCTCACTAAGTCTCACACTCACTCACACAATCTTTCTCCTTTCTCTCAACCTCTCTATTGTTTAGAAACTATCTCCATTTAATGATGCGGGAGCAAAGAGAACAAAAAGGAACAGAAAAATGATCTCCGCTCTCTGTCAATCTAAAGTTTATCCGCTGCTCTGTTATTCATAACGAAATCAAGCATATATTACGAGACCACAGATGTTTTCGACAAATAGAATAATACACTTTCACTTAGCAGCATTCACATCAGAGACCACACGGAAGTGAGCAGACAAAAGAGGCTTCTGATTCACTTTTCGTTTTAGGACCCATGGTCTCTTTTTAGGACCCTCAAATCACTAGCCGGGATCGAACTTTGGTCGTGTGGTTGGTAATTTACGGGTCCAATTGCGTAGAAGAACCGACTACCAAAATGTCCCAGCAAATGCTGCCAGGCCCGCGAAAACCCTGTTTGAATCAGACAGAGATCTTTCCTCCTCTGCCAATTCTCTACAATGTTTCATGGTTCGTTGATTTTCTGCCTAACAGAGACTGATTCCTGAAAACATGACGTGTTTCGCCTAAACCCAATTTGTGTACCGGAAACTAGGCAAAAATCAAATAAGCAGCGCCGCGGGTGGAAAGATGGGTTGGGATCATAGATTGTCTTTTGCAGCAGAGAGACATCCAATATTTGATAGAAACGTGAGAGATTGCGGAGAGACCGCGATGAACCCGGTATCGAGTGTGTTTGTCAACCAAGTACATGTTCTTCTGACGATCGCCGCCTGCCGACGGTCGGTCAACACCGCCTTTTTGCTTACTTCTCTTTCAAGAAGCCGCCGGGGAATTAATCAGAGGAAGAGAGGAATGAAGGCAGGAAGTTGCATTGGTTCTGGATTATTGGGCAGGAAGGTTGCGAACAAGGGGTAATGAACATCAAGGGGTGAAAGTGCGCAAGTATACACGTGTACACGTGTGATTGTGAGTGAAAGAAAGTTGCAGGAAAAAGTTTTCCGTGTGTGTGCGTGTCTGTGTGATTTCGTGCCTTTAAGTGATGAGAGAAAAAGAAGTGTGTGGACGTGTGGACGTGTAAACGTGACTGTTACCTAGTTCGTGGTGTACACGGAAGAGTTCAATTCAAAATTCCATTTAAAATGGATTTGAAAAATCAACAAGACAGTCGTTTGTCCAGCGGCAGCTGAGCCAACAAGGTACTTTCAAAATCAAAATCCTATGGCCTTTGGAAAATCTCAACAATGTACGTGAACGTGTACACGTGTGACTGCGAGGGTCTAGCTTGGGTCACAGTAAACTACAGTAACCCCGGATTGGGCCACGGCAAATTACAGTAGCCCTGAACTAGGTCATGGTAAACTACAGTAGCCGTCGATTCGACCTACAGTAATTCGGGATTGGGTCGAGGAAACTACAGTAACCCTGAGGTTGTAAACAGGAAAGTACAGTACTCCTAGTGGTGGTCACATGAATCTACAGTAACTTGACCATATGAATCTACAGTAATCTCGTTCTGGGAAGCCACAGTAATGCTGAAGTAGTTCACAATAAACTACAGTAATCCCAGCCTGTGCCACGAGAATCTACCGTAGTCTTTGACTGATAAAGCAACTGTACAGTCATTCTGGAATAGACCACAATACAATGATCTAGCCTGTACCACATGAAACTACAGTAATCCAGAGTGATATCTTTTTGCACCCCTTGGTTTCATTTTGACGAAAGAAAGAGATAGCCTGTGGTGGAGGGAGCCATCAGAGGAAAAATGAGATGGAGGAAATGGAATTGAGATGTGATTGACAGCTAATTTTCTCCGACGGCCATTCATCTGCGAAAAATCTCATTCGGCGGTCTACGGCATCAGAATGTGGTCTCTGGAGATCATTTGGGCGTACTTGAATTATCCTATGCAATGCATAGCGAAGGATCGAAGAAAGAAGGAAGTGAAATGGCTGCACCTGCAGGAGTCGCGTGTCTCCACTACAGTAATTCGATTGGCGCTGGGGCGCAAATGGGATCTTGCAAGGCGCGCACGCAATTAACGCGCCCGCGCGAACTTTGCTCCGGATGACAGCCGGCTGCCCGGAACGGATCACGTGCGGCTGCGTTATACAAACAGAAGGCAGCCAGATGGCCGATTGCGCAGCCGGCCACAAAAACGAACGAACGCCCGCGGCGACTTTGGGAGATCAAAGCCATCGACAGGAGAGGCTGGCTAACTGAACGGGAAAGGGCACAAGAAGGTACTGTAAGAAACTAAGAAGTATGATTTTTGAAGGATTGTTGAGCCAGAATTGAGGCAGAGTGCCCAGATGTGAAGCTCTGTTTGTGAGATTCCACCATATGGTCGTGGGGGGTCACGAGATTTCAGTAGACTTTGATATAAACATGTCGATAACCCATTCGAATAAAAGGGAACAGTAGTGGTTATCGAACTAGGAACTCCCACAAAGTATTGGTCTGGCAGGCGAGACACCTACCGCTTAAGCCATTGAGTGGCATGAAGAAAACAAGGAAACAGCGGTTTTTTAAGCTGTGCGTAGTCAAGGAAGGATCTATTGTCGTCGCCCAACGATCTTTCCTTAAGTGACAGAGCGAACGACCGGTTACAGTAACCGCATGGCGGGAAATTTGAAAGCGAACAGGACCAATGACATGACAAAGGATCCGAACCCACCGGTGTGCAAAAGCTAACTGGGCTACAGACGGCAGCTTTAACCGTTACACCACGGGATCACATGCCGTGCACTGTCGAGAGAGCAACCAAGTTCTCGCGCAAGCCAAAAGCCGTGGGAGCTTATTTCAGTTTCCAACACGGAAATAGGACCTTTGCTTACCAGTATCGTCTTATTTATTTTGCTTACAACATTAGTTCGACTGAAGATGAGGCTTAAATGAGCCCGAATCAGTATTTTCATTGAAATCTGGCAACTGAAACTTCAATGCGTCCTATTAGATGCTTAAAAGGGCGTGTTTAACGTAAATTAAACTTTAAATGTTTCTTATATTGACAAGTTAATTTTTAAAACAATAAACACATAAATACCTTTAAAAGCACCGAGAAAATCAATTTTAAATTTGTTTTCTTAGAAAAGCGCGTCGCATCGAAAATATGTTTGAATGAAGAAGCAATCACGGCTATTGGTAGATGAGCATGAAGGTGAAAAATGGGCGACGAGTATACCGAACTCAAACAGAGGCGTGTGTTTGAAAATGAACGTACTCAATTCAGGCCCAGGTGTACGGTAAGATTATGTTGAAGGAAGGTAGGGTTCTAGGTGTGGTGCAGTCGTACTGCGACCACCTTCCCTCCTTCGCAGAAAAAGAAAACTGCCAAGGATCGCATTTCCCTCGTGCTTTTCTCCTTGTGTACAGCATTCCGAAGTGGACACCTTTTTACGCGAACGCCGCGTGGAGAAGTCCGCGAAACGTGCGAAATGCGGCTGTAAAAAGGAGAAAAAGAGGACAGAAATGTGGCGACTATAGTGGAATTTACACCCTGGACTAAAAGGACTGAAGTGTTATAGCAAAAGATACTCAGGGAAGCGGTGGCAGCTAAATCATCTAAATGTACCCTACAGTAACCCTAGGTGATCTGCTATTCCTGCGTCTTTCCGCAATTAGAGAATGGGGGTTCTTCCGTGTCTCCGGGGGCAAAGATCGTAGCCCAGAAGGGCACAAAGTGGCCAAATTTGCAGGGGGAAATTCAACAGCTGACGCAGACGAACGAAATTAAAGCGGTTAAGGAGGATCGGGTTACCGATTGGCTCGATTTCCGCCGGAAACCACGAATTGGAGCCCGGCGGATCAGGAATAGCCAGGGGTGACGTGGAGGGGGATTAGGAGCTCCAGTTGCAAATGGCTTTCGAAATGGGCGAAGTACAAAACAGATTAGTTTGATAGAAAGTAGGTCAGTTGGATTATGGGCAGATAGACAATAAGAACTAGAAGAGAGCGACACAAACAGAAAATCTATGTGATTAGGATATGATCTCTTGAAATAAGGATTCAATCGTCTCACAGGGAATGGGGATTGAAGAAAGCGGCCTGAGGTTACCAGAGTTGGCATAATGCGGCCTGATGTGTCCAGAATGCGCAGGAAGCGGCCTGAGGTCACCAGATTTTGCATAAAGTGGCCTGAGGTCTCCAGAATCATCAGAAAACGGCCTCAAGTTATCAGAATCCGCAGAAAGCGGCCTGAGATTACCAGAGTTTTCACAAAACGGCCTGAGGTTAGCTGAGTTTGTATAAAGCGGCCCGAGGTTACAACAGTTTTTATACATCGGCCTGAGGTCACCGCAGTTTGTATAAAACGGCCTGAGGTTACCAGAATCCGCAGAATGCGGCCTGGGGTTACCACAGTTTGCAGAAAGCGGCCTGAGGTTTTCAGAATTTACCTAAAGCGGTCTGAGGTTACCAGGTTTTGTAAAATGGCCTTAGGATACCACAGTTTGTATGAAGCGGCCTGAGGTTACCACAATTTGCATAAAGCGGCTTGAGGTTACCACAGTTTGTATACAGCGGCCTGAGGTTACCACAGTTTGTATAAAGCGGCTTGAGGTTACCAGAGTTTAAATAAAGCGGCCTGAGGTTTCCAGAGAGTTAAATAAAGCGGCCTGAGGTTACCACAGTTTGTAAAAAGCGGCCTGAGGTCTCCAGAATCATCAGAAAACGGACTAAAGTTATCAGAATCCTCAGAAAGCGGCCTGAGGTTGCAAGAGTTAGAAGAAAGCGGCCTGAGGCTACCAGAACCCGCAGAAGCGGCCTACGGGGTTGATGGAGACATAGACACAGGAAAGAGTCTGAGGTAAAAACAGCCCCGGTGATACTATTTGCGTCGTGGCAGTTATTCCTGGCAGCCGTGCGACAAACAAAGAGTTTCAGCTGGTGGCTGTCCGGATGAGGCACAATAACACCGCCTATGACAACAACAATCCGCCGAGTATTTGAGGATTTCGTCTGATAAAGAGACTATTTCCAATAGTTCATGGGATACAGGGGAGGGGGCAGTTGTGACAGCGGGGTGTAATGCGGGGTCTTTTGAGGCGAAGGAAACGACGCCCGTGGGTTTGCAGGGACAGTAGTAGTATTACAACCGAAGGCACAACAAGGCTACGAACAGGCGACTAAGCAGGTGAGATGTAGGAGGCAGGTGAGCAGAAACAATTCGGTTCTAAGAAGACAGAAATGTAGCTTCAAGGATGCATGATACAAAATAGAACATATTTTTAAATGTCCCTTGGATTAATGAAGAGGTAATGGAAAGAAGGGCAGATTAGGTAGAATATCTCGTGACATTGAAAATGTCTCAACTTAAGGGTCAGGGATAACATTATAGTTTGTAGTGTGATTACGTCCACACATATACTCGTCACCCATCGAGCACTGGTACAAAATGCCCATTTTTCACCTTCATGCTCATCTACAAATGGACGTGATTGCGTCCTCATTCAAAAAATATTTTCGGTGCGACGCGATTTATAGGAAAACAAAATTTAAAATTAATTTTCTCGGTGCTTTTAAAAGGTATTTCTGTGTTTCTTGTTTTAAAAATTAACTTGTCAATGTAAGAAACAATTAAAGTTTAATTTACGTGAAACAGGCCTTTTTAAGCATCTAATAGGACGCATTGAAGTTTCAGTTGCCAGATTTCAATGAAAATACTGATTTGGGCTCATTTAAGCCTCATCTTCAGTCGAACTAATGTTGTAAGCAAAATAAATAAGACGCTACTGGTAAGCAAAGGTCCTATTTCCGTGTTGGAAACTGAAATAAGCTCCCACGGCTTTTGGCTTGCGCGAGAACTTGGTTTTTGGGTTCGGATCCTTTGTCATGTCATTGGTCCTGTTCGTTTTCGAATTTCCCGCCGTGCGGTTACTGTAACCGGTCGTTCGCTCTGTCACTTAAGGAAAGCTCGTTGGGCGACGACTATACCTGAGTGGTGTTCACCTCATCTCCCCGTGTTTGGAAACTCGATTGATTGCATTTTGCTATAATCACAACAACATAAAACAGAAACCTCTGAAAAGTGGTCTAATTTGCAAGAAATGCCTGCCATAATTCTCACGGTGGGGGTAAGAAAATGAAGGACAGCCGCCCGAAGGTCGAAGTTAGATTGAAATGAACTGTGGCATCCACGCACTTTTACCGAGCATACGCATAATAATAGTGGTGGTTTATGGAAGTTTACTGTAGAAGGACTTCCAGTGGAAAATGAACACTTCCACGCCGGACCTGACTTAAGCCACACCTGGTAATGTTGATAAAAAAAGAGGAGGGGCAGTTTACGAAACACCCAATTGAAGTATCAAAATCTAATAAATGATCGGAATCAGTTACGCAGCTTTTGCATGTGACAATCCATTAGGTATTCCGGATGTCCTTTTCGTGGCAGGACCCGCCGCGTAAAGAGACCCATGTTCTATCAGAAAAGGAACTATGGGTTAAAAACGAAACGTAGCTCCTACAAAAAGAAATTACAAATTAGAAAAAAGAATCTTTTAATTTCAAATCGAAAAACGAGTTTGAAAAAAGGAACTTTTCAATGCCTTGGTAAATTAGATCAGAAAGAGTCACAAGGCATACTTTGCCACAACAGGAAAACCTGATTGTTCCTAGTTGAGGACGTTTCAAGGGATTCGAAACAGAGAACAGAAAGTAGAATTTTCTTGGGATATAAAAAGGAACTTTTCATAACAGAGAACAGAATGTTTCTCTAGAAATTGATGCTCTTACATCCGAGAGGCTGAGAGTGACAGGAAGCGGAAGGATTTCGGGCGTCGGCTGCTCCTTTGCCCAGTTAATGAGTTTTACGACTCGGCCGCTAATGCACTTTGTCGTCTGGATGAAGGGAAAGAGCATTTGGTGTTCCTTTCGGACGGAGGACGTCCGTTGTTTACTCTCCTGGCACCTAATCAGCGGAAGAACGAGGGTGGCCGATGGGATTAATCCACTGGAGGAGGGGGAGAAGAATGGACCAGGGAGGGAGTAATCACAGAGATTGACTAGAGAAAGAATCACACGGAGGCATACTTCTTAAAATACGGGCGTGAGTGACAGAGCGAACGACAGGTTACAGTAACCGCAGCGAACAGGACCAATGACATGACAAAGGATCCGAACCCACCGGTGTGCAAAAGCTAACTGGGCTACAGACGGCAGCTTTAACCGTTACACCACGGGATCACATGCCGTGCACTGTCGAGAGAGCAACCAAGTTCTCGCGCAAGCCAAAAGCCGTGGGAGCTTATGTCAGTTTCCAACACGGAAATAGGACCTTTGCTTACCAGTATCGTCTTATTTATTTTGCTTACAACATTAGTTCGACTGAAGATGAGGCTTAAATGAGCCCAAATCAGTATTTTCATGGAAATCTGGCAACTGAAACTTCAATGCGTCCTATTAGATGCTTAAAAGGGCGTGTTTAACGTAAATTAAACTTTAAATGTTTCTTATATTGACAAATTAATTTTTAAAACAATAAACACAGAAATGTCTTTAAAAAGCACCGAGAAAATCAATTTAAAATGTTTCTTTAAAAAAAATACCGTCGCACCGAAAATATTTTTAAATGAGGACGCAATCCCGTCCATTTGTAGATGAGTATGAAGGTAAAAAATGGGGCAACGAGTATACAGACTAAGAGAGATAGAGAGACGGAAAGAGAGAGAGAGTGAGAGAGAGAGAGAGAGAGAGAGAGAGAGAGAAAGAGAGAGAAACCCTACCTGCTAGGAGAGTCGACATGGATCTCGGCGCTTCTCATCTCACACAGTCGGCGGTGTTGCGGACGGGGGCTTCCATCTGGGGTGGCTGGTAGACGGCGACTGCCACGGGGAACAAGAGGTGAATGCATCTGAAAACAATTGATCTAAGGTTGATTTTCAAGAGAGAACAAGAGAAAATAGAGAAGAGATCGAAGTCGGGAGGTTCGAATCCCTGAAATGAAAGCGAAGCAATTGTAGTTGACTACAACGCTCTTCCGATACAAAATTCCGATAGCTAAAGTGCATTCCTTAAGCACTAATTGCATTAATTCCCCTTTCTTAACAAACAAGTTGGCAAAATTGCTCGTTTTAATTAGAAAAGTACAAAACAAACGTGGGAGAATAAAAAATTCGAATGAAAGTTCTTTAATCGGTGGAGGAGCGTTTGTTTTGAGAAAGGAAGGCGCCAAAACATCAAAATCCGGGGCGGAAACTGTTTTTTTGGGAAATGTAAATATTTACGATAATTCGTCAGCTGGGGCCAGAAATAAACTCAGTTGGGGAAGGAAGAATGTATCTGTCTGTGTCACTCTCACACAATCTCACATTCACACACTCTCACACTCACACGTTTTCAGAATTGTTTCTGACGTAAAACAGAAATGAAATAGAGCTTGTTTTGGACAAAGTCGTTTGTTTGGTTTCGGCTAATTACGAGCCATCCCGAGACCACGGGGCGGGGGCAATCAGCCCGCCAGGCTATTTTTCACTTCGGAAGAAAGGAAGATCGAATAATTCATGACATCGGAACCAGAACAAAGAGTTCATTACTCTCGGATGTGTGTTTGTGTAACCGTGGACACGTGCTAAAGATCGAGGTAAGGTATTCTCGCTAGCAAAACGACCTGCAGGGAAAATAATTGAATTTTTCGGGACATGTCGCAAAGAATGAAAGGGAAACTCTCCTTTGAAATACGTAATAGGATGGGAAGATCAGGAGAATCGTAGATCTCAGAACTAAAGATGAAGAAAGAAGGCAAAGGGAAAGAGGAACAATCATAGTTCACTCACTGACTCACACGTTCACTCACTCACGCACCCACTCACTCGCTCACTAACTCACGCACGCACATACGAAAGCACAAACTCACACTTTAACAGGAAGATGGTCACGAAAAAATGGTTCTTTATTTATTATTTTATTTTGTTTTTATGTCTATTTGTAACTCATTCGCAAACTATGACGCTGTAAAAATAAGTTTAAAGCGTTTCGCCATTCAAAGTTTCAATTGTTTTAAATAAATTCTCCCGCGACGAAAAGAGTGCGCGCACATTGCAAGCCCGCCGAAAAGTCTGCGGCAAATGCGTTTTGGCCTAATTTTGGGTTGAAATCGGTGTTTTAAGCGAGGGCAAGGGGTTTTCTTATATATTTTCAAGAGAAAAAGCAAGAAACGGGCTTCAGAACACTCAGTTTGCTGTAAATAGCTAGATCGTCCTGCCAATTACCCTATTTCACGCCTTTATGGCTCTAAAACACTTTTAGCTGAAAACAACAGAATACTTGTATGTTAATGGGAATATTTGTATTTTCTAGTTTATTACAATCATTTAAAAACCCTGAAAAGGAGAATTTCAGGGGAAAACAATCGATATTTCAAAAAAGTTAAGCTTTCACATTTGAATTTCCCTCCATTTACGGTGCAGGCCGGATGCGCGCGCAATTCAAACGAGGTTTTTTTGCTGGAAAGTTTAAAACACTTGAGACGGTCTTTCATGGAACAATTTCAAGAAATATTTACTACTAACGGTAGCTAGAAGGAAATACAAAGTAAAAGAATACACTTTTGGAAAATTTTGTGCACCTAAATGTTCGTGACCTTTAACAGACAAGGAATAGTCTTCGAAGAGCTGCACTCTAGGGAATGGATAGTATCTTATGAAGAATGCCGGAGGCAGGAAGTCCCCTCGACCTGTAACCCGAGAACGGAGAGTCCTCGTGCCGAGGGCAAGTGCCCTGTTCTCCGAGGACTGAACGATCACTGCCTCTGCAGAAAGTGCTTCGGGGAACGTTTGAACCCGACACAATCAGGTTTTATTAATAATTGAGGGCAGTTTTCAGTGGCGGCTGCAGCTGGAAGGAGAAAAAGAGCGACAAATGGACACGCCAGATGAGAAGGGCAGGCCATCGGGAGGACTAATTGGACGGGACTTTGAGGGATCAAGGGGACAGGCTCTGGGTAATGAAACTGGGAAGTTGACAGGTCAAAGTTGCAAAGTATGGCTGGTTTTGAATCGATAGCTTTTCTTCTCAAAAGGGGAAGGACCGCGTAAAAATAACTTTTCTTATTTTGCGACAAAAGTCTAGATCTCATTCCCAGGATTCCGAAAAATACCTCTTTTACCCATTTTGGATCAAAATTAATCGATTTAGGAGCGCTTGAAATTTTGGGGAAATTGTAGTTTGAATTGCCGCCAACTCTGCGTCTCCCCATTTCCCACACTTTCTCGTCCACTCTAGCCGTGTTTCCGTGCGGCAAACGCGTAAAACGGCCGTGTAAACGCGCCCCTTTTGCAGTCGAAATCATATAAAAGGGGTATGTTTCAGAATCGTGGAAACGACATCTGTTTAATGAAACAATTGTAAAGAGACTTTACAAAATCAATTTTACGAGGTCCTTCCCCTTTCAGCGATCTCGCGGAAGACTTTTCGCGGCGGGACCCAACCCATTTGATTGGGTCCTGAAAAGAAAACAGTGTGGAAGAAACACTTGTGTTTCTACGAAACATTAGAACATTCCAGAATTGTTCACCTGTCACCCAATAGCTGCAGAATTAAAAGACATTGGATTGAAAACACGCTGTTGTCTCAGGAAACGATGATGTCACTTTTCACTATGGTTCAGTTCAATTGAAATAAATGCAAAAAAAAAACAATATCGGGTAGAAAACTTAACCGAGCAAGATTTGAAAACTGGGACCAATTACTTTGGTCGAGTGGTTATCGAACTGCGGTTGTTTGGCATTTCAGCCAACATGGGAGTCTTAGGCATAAATACGAAGAAAATGTTAGCTGGCGGATGTGTTTGAGTGTGCATGTGTGCATGTTACTGTAGGCACATCCTTTCGTGAAGCGGATTGGAGAACCGAAGTGAAAGTCAAGTCGAAAAAGAAATAACACAGCTGAGATCGAACCTTTGACTGTTGGGCTGACAATAAAACTGTGAAATCCTATCACAAAAACAGTTTCCCAAACGCCGTCTTTATTAACCTTGGGTAAATGCGTTTCTTCTCTCCATACTCGTCGCCCCACTGCTACAAAAATGCCTATTTTTCACTTAGAAAAAAATTAAAATTGATTTTCTCGGTGCTTTTAAAAGTTTTAAAAGGTATTTCTGTGTTTCTTGTTTTAAACATTAACTTGTCAATATAAGAAACATTTAAAGTTTAATTTACGTTAAACACGCCCTTTTAAGCATCTAATAGGACGCATTGAAGTTTCAGTTGCCAGATTTCCATGAAAATACTGATTTGGGCTCATTTAAGCCTCATCTTCAGTCGAACTAATGTTGTAAGCAAAATAAATAAGACGATACTGGTAAGCAAAGGTCCTATTTCCGTGTTGGAAACTGAAATAAGCTCCCATGGCTTTTGGCTTGCGCGAGAACTTGGTTGCTCTCTCGACAGTGCACGGCATGTGATCCCGTGGTGTAACGGTTAAAGCTGCCGTCTGTAGCCCAGTTAGCTTTTGCACACCGGTGGGTTCGGATCCTTTGTCGTGTCATTCGTCCTGTTCGCTTTCAAATTTCCCGCCATGCGGTTACTGTAACCGGTCTTTGCTTCGTCACATAGAAGAAAGAAAGAGAAATAAGAAACACACGAGGCCACCGTGTGTTTCTTATTTCTTTTTCGGCAGTTATGGTTAACGGCAGTTATGGTCGAACGGCCTCCAGGGGCAACTCCAATGACGGTCATGGTCGAGGCTGAAGGAAGAGTTCTTGTAGTGTCGTGGGTGGTCTCCCCCTCATTCCTCCATGTCATTGAGTACGCAGCCATGCTTGAACTTATTTAATTATGCCGTCGCGATAACCACTAAATGGGAGGAAAATGGGAAAACCGATAGTTATCGAAGTTGTTAACCTTTTCTAAGCATTTTCAGCGTCGTCACAGAAAGCACTTAACTCTCATAAGGGCACCTGTGACGACATTTGTTAAGATACTTGGGGCGGATCCGAACCCTCGATGTTTGTCTCATAAGAGGGCGGCACCCGTGGTTCCTTGTTTAGTGAGTGTTAGATGCGCAGGTTGGTCCGCTATTTCCTTGTTGTACAAGTTTTCTGATGAAAGATCAATGGTTTCTAGAAAGGTGTGGAGGGTATATGCAATGGAATTAAATAACCATGTCAGAGTGGATAGGACACATTTCCCTCTGCGAAGAAGAGGATTTCCACAGGCTGTTGTGGCCGCCGGGCGTTGTTTTGAGCGTTCGGACGAGATGAGGAAAGGAGGGCAAAAAGCGAGGATAATGAAAAATGGAGCCGGAATAATGAATTGCAATTGAGAGGACACCCAGTGGTCGCCGATGAGAAAGAGGCGTCGAGGGTGACGCAAGAACTAATTCTGGAGGAATCAGTCAAAGGATTCCTTGCGGGAAGGAGCACACAAATCAGTCGAGGGAGATGGGCACCTGCACATAATTACTGTAATTATGGGGGTACGGTAGCCGCCGAGGAATTTTCTTGAGGAAAACAGAATAGATGAAATGACTAAACATCGCAAAACTGGAACTTTGCCCCTGAAGGATTTGTAAAGACGGAGGAAAGTATCATGTTGCCATAGTCAGATGATCGCCAAGAAGATGAAATTACCTCCGGAATCAAGAATCCACGGCTATTTGGCTTTCCGGGCAGCACTGCATAAAGAGTTACATCAAACAACAAAACGGTAGGAGTTGGATTTTGTATTGGAAATCGGTGGGTTTGTGTGTGTGTGTGTGTGTGTGTGTGTGTGTGTGTGTGTGTGTGTGTGGGTGAGAGAGAGAGAGAGAGAAAGAGACCGATTCCTTCCACTAAACACGTTGAATTCCATCTCCGGAATATTTAATCAGCATGGAAAAACACAAACAAATGCCAGAAAGTAATTAAAAGATGCATCCAAATGAGATGATGGTGCTGTGAAAATAAACACTGCTGTCCTTCTGCCTCTGAATGGAAGACATAGTGGGAACCCCAGAGGTCTTTGTTGCCAATGCAATTCATTAATTTGTTCCGCGGGGCAATAAAAACAATGGTATAGGTCGTAAAAGGCGAATGATAATTGTTTATGTCAGCCAACTGAGGTGGAAGGAGAAAAGGAAATGATAGGGGAAAGTGGTTAAAGGGGAAGGACCGCGTAAAAATATTTTTTCTGTTTTTTGATAAAAGTCTAGATTTTATTCCCAGGATTTCGAAAAAATATCCCTTTTACCCATTTTGGATCAAAATGAATCGATTTAGGAGCGCTTGTAATTTTGGGAAATTGTCATTTGAATTGCCGCCAACTCTGCGTCTCTCCATTTCCCACACTCTCTCGCCCACTCTAACCGTGTTTCCGTGCGGCAAACGCGTATAATGGCCGTGTAAACGCGCCCCTTTTGCAATCTAAATCATATAAAAGGGGTACGTTTCGGAATCGTGAAAACCATATCTACTCAATGAAACTATAAAACAAGATACTTTGAAAAATCAATCTTACGAGGCCCTTCCCCTTTAACTGAGTTTTTTGAAGCTCCTCTGGTGTTGGATGCCGTATGCCTCAAATTGGACATGTCACGCACTGGCGGAGGAGCAAAGCTGGGAAATAAGCCTAAGCAATTGAAGCAGGAAAGACAGGAAGAGTAAAGGAGCGTGAATGTGTGTGAGTGAGAGGAAGAAGGAAGAGGACAACCAGGAACTTCCTTCCTCCCGTGAAATGTGAAAGGCTTCCTCCCGAAAGCGCAATCCTCCAGGTGTTGTTGCATTGTGGGCCGGTGTGCCTCATGCAATATTAATCCAGGATCGGGTGTCAGCGGGAGGCAGCCGGCTGTCCTCAGTGCCTAGTGACACCTCCTCCCTATTTACATAGAAGAGCGAGAGTGAGTCTAATGAGATTCGCAAACGAGACGATTACACAACAGCCAACTCCAACTGATGAAAGATAACCAGAAGAACATTTCAAATGAAGCGACAAATTTGAGAATTTCGGACGTTTCCAAGATGCGGAAGATATCAAAAACACTTGGAAGGAGAGTTTTCAGTCAGAATTCGGGGCGGAAAATAACCACTTCCGACCGAGATACACATCGTTAACCAGAAATCAGTTGCAACCATGAATCCGAGATCAAAACGACAGCTGACACTTGTTTTCAGCTGGAATTCGTCATCTGCGAGGACAAGTCTCCAGTTTCCGTGACTGCTGGTCATTTGGATCAGCCGTCTGGCACGGCGAATTCCTCGGAAAGCGGCTATCAACGAGAGAAAAGTGACGGGGTTTCAGTGGCCTGCCAATGAGATTTCTGGAGGTCGAGAAAAAAGCAGGCGTATGATATCTTCTATATTTCCAGGATGCACAAAACAAACAACTAATTGCGGTATAAAAATCACGCCAGCGTTTTCTCGCCCTTCGCAGACGGCCTCCACCTGAAAACACATAATTCCCCCGGATCATGGGAGGGCGGAACCTCTGTTGCTCCTGGCTCTCGGCCAAACGACGGGAGTTGGCAGCCGCGTGGACATCCTCGGCCTGGCGGATCTCGGCGAGGAGGGTCACCACTTGGTTCTGAATGATGGGCGTAGCAGAAGGGTGAATAGAGGGAACTTACCGCCAGTCTCAGTTGCTCCTTGCGACTCTCCAGTTGGATCTCTGATGTGAACTGAACCGGACGGCCATCTGAAACAGGGAGGATTCAGAAACGATTCAATTATTCCCTTTTATTTTAACACGGACGGCACGCTAACAAGTTCGTCGGCATAAACAAGGGTGGCTCAGGGCCGGCCCGGGTTGTAGACCCAATTTTTTCAAAAGCTAGAAAAAAGCATTTGATAGGTATGGTGGCAAATACGTGTTTCTGGTATAACTATTCATCAAAAAACTTGATGCAAAAAAAGTTTTATCAAACAAATCAAAAAATCAAAAAAAGGATCAAAATGAACCGATTTAGTAGCGCTTGATTTTTCGGGAAATTATCATTTGAATTGCCGCCAACTCTACGTCTCCCCATTTCCCACTCTCTCGCCCACTCTAGCCGTATTTACGTGCGGCAAACGCGTAAAACGGCCGTGTAAACGCGCCCCTTTTGCAATCCAAATCATATAAAAGGGGTATGTTTCAGAATCGTAGGAACGATTCTGAAACATACCCCTTTTATAATAAAATTATTGCAGAGATTTTGAAAAATCAATTTTACGAGGTCCTTCCCCTTTAAACAACAGACCGAAATGAGAACTCCGCGCAGAGCCACCGAGACCTTTAAACGGTGACAGATTTTAGGACAGCAGTGCCCTCCGTTTTTAGTTAAACCTACCGGCAAAGGAGAAATCGGGGCCGACCTCGAGGGGATTGACATGGGGCGCCTGGTAGACACTGAAAAGGCGAGGATGGAAAGAAAGAGAGATGAAACCCACGGCTTCCTCCAGTGCTGGAAACGACCCTTCGGCACGGACCTGGCCACATCGGCGGCCACGGAGAATCCACGACTAACTGCCCGATTCATCCAAAATCCCCAGGTTTTATGGTTACTTTGATGTTTAAAGGACTCAGCCGTTCTCAACGGATGCCATCGATAGAGAAAAGAATGAGATTGACGGTTTATAACACAGTAGAAATTACCGGAACAACGTGTGTGGAGATACAACATAGGGAAATCAACAATAATTCGCTAGTGGAGGGAGGACTAACGACAGGGAATGGGGAGGGAGGGAACTAGGCCCACATCTTGATGAGTCCGTCCCAGCCGGCTGTCAGGATCTTGCTCTTCTCCTTCGGGTGCCACTTGGCTGTGATGCACGTGTTGTCATGGGCCTTCCACCTGAACATATCAATTAGGGGGGTATTCAGGAGGG
This sequence comes from Oscheius sp. G VE-2021, assembly GCA_022343465.1. Lineage (NCBI taxonomy): Eukaryota > Metazoa > Nematoda > Chromadorea > Rhabditida > Rhabditidae > Oscheius > Oscheius sp. G VE-2021. The sequence continues at coordinate 570,530 of JAJQXH010000025.1, forward strand.
TAAATGTGAAGAGGAAGAAAGGACCCACTTGGCAACGATCTTGTGGGTGCGCCAGTCCCAAATGAAGAGCTTTCCTTCGGCATCACCACTGATGATGAAACTTAAAAAAGAAGTTTTGACAGCAAAGTGATAGAAAGTACCTCGAATCGGGGCTGAAATCGACGGTGCAGGCGTATCCGGCTGAGTTGTGTCCCTTGAAGTTCTTCTTCCTTGCGAAACGAAGTTTGTCCTCGACCAGTTGGAACAGAACCACGCGACTGTCCATGGACTGACCGACTACCCAGCGCTCTGGAAGAAGGGGATTATGTCTCACAACGATGGAGATTAGCAAAAGAGCCCTTAACTGCTACAGTACCTGTGGGACTCTTGGTCATGGTGGGGATGGACTGCAGTCCCACGTTCTGAATGAGTTTGGTATCCACGGGAATCTCCCATTCCCAAATACGGATGGACTTGTCATCGGAAGTCGAAGCGAACCTCCTGTTCTTGTCGAAGAAAGTGATGGAGTTGACAGGCCCCAGATGACGATCGTAATCCTAAGAATACGTGATTAGCCACATCGAAGTGGTTACAAACCTGCATAATCTCTCCAGTGCGACTGTCCCATTGCAAAATCTTCTTGTTCTGCATTCCCGAGAGGAAAATGTGGTTCTTGTCCTCATCCGGGTGGAATTTCAGACAGAAGGGAATGTGACCCGTGTGGAAGCGCTGCTTCACCTAAAACAAGAGGTTCCAAAGGTTCTTCTGAGATTTCCAACCTGTCCTGTCTCGGTGTCCCAGAGTTTGATGAATTTGTCGTAACTGGCCGAGAGGAATTCAGTTCCGTCGTTGTTGAAGGCCACCTCTCTCACGGGCAACTTGTGGCCACAGTACGTACGGACGCATTGCTGCTTACCGTACACCTCCCACAGTTTGATCTGGAAAGGGGATAATTACAGATAAATGAAAAATCTTACCTTGCAATCGATGGAAGCAGAAAGGAAGAGATGAGCGCTCTGGGGGAACCACTGTACACAGTTGATTCCCTTGGTGTGCCCCTTGTACACGTGGATCTGTTTCTTCGGAATGAAGCACCTCTCCGGGGCTGCGTCTGCTCGCAGATTGACGCCAGTGAAGGCAGGAGGAACCAGGAACGACCTGCCCTGGTAGTCGGTGGTCTCTTTCACTGAAATAGCTGTCAAGAGCGCTGGGTTAAAGGACTAACAGTGCAGCTGAGTCGATTCCTCGACTCCCTCGGCCTCCTTCTGCTGTTTCCTGTACTTCTTGCTCTTCATCTGCCTCTGAAAGCATGTCAGATAAGACATTGATACAATGATCTCCGTTACCTTGCGGACGAATTCGTCCATTTCTTTTTGGAGCTCTGGCTCTGCCTTGGCGATGGTCTTCTCGTCGACGAATTTAGACCAAGGACCTAGAAAAGAAATAAGAACGTCAAAATTGTGCTAACCTGTGAATCCTTCGACGTCTGCAGCATCAAAGTTGGTGAGTCGTTTCCGCTTCTCTCCTCCGGTCTTCTTGGAATCGAAGAGAGTAGCTCCGCCACTCTCCGCAGCCGCCCGTTTGTTTCCAATGAATTCCGTACCTAGGGAAAGAAATATTAATATCCCTAAATAAATCCAACCTGCATCGGCGGTGGGATTTCTGGCGTATCCGAGGGTGTCAAAACTCCGGATCTCCTTGTCAAAGTGGAAGGCGCTGAAGTGGGCGGGTTCTATGAACCCCGTCAGGGTGTTCTTTTGCGCCTTCTGACTATCCGTTTTGAAAGGATTGCTGGGACCAGCCTGAATATTTAAATAAATACGCATTTAAAGTGGAAACCAACCTCCGGCTGGAAGAGCTCGTCGAACGTGGGATTGGCTTTGAGTTCCTTGCTCTTCGGATCGATGATGGCCACCGTCCTCGTCTCCAAACTGACCACATCGGGAGCCGCCTGAAGACAAATTGTTTAATACGCCAGTCTAAAGGGATTACCGCTAGAGAGGAAGGGAGACTCAGTGATTTGCAGGTGGTCATGTCCTGCGTCATGTGGTTCTCCTCATCCGACATCTCGTTATCGCTGGGCCCGTAATCGTTGAGTAAATCCATCTGAAAAATTAAACAATTAAAGTTAAGGTGATTAAAAACATAAAGAACAGTAATTCTGACTATTTTCACGCCTCGTAAATTTAAATTTTCGACATTATTGGTAGCCAAAAACAAGGAAAGTGCTGTTTTCTTTAAACAAAAAAACAAGTTTGAAAACAAAATCTTGAATTTGAACAAACAGATAGAAAGAATGCAATAAAATACATAAAAAAAATACAATTAGGTAACCTATTTTGGTATTTTCAACAAAAATACCTCTTAATAATATTATTCGAATTTTAAAACGCCTTAAATCCTATTTAAAATATATTTTAAAATCCAAAAAGAATAAAATAAAATTCGAAAAGCGCCGTCTTTGGCAGCGGGCCAAGTGGCTGAGTATCAAATGCGAGCCCCCGATTTGGCTGCGTACCTCTGAACCCCGTTCAAAATATTCCACGTCGCCCCTTTTTCCTTTTACTTTGTTTATTATTTTGTTAACTAATTAATTTTAAAAATTCGATGGTGTATTCTATTTCCATAATAATCTTCCCCTGTGTTGCTTTGATTATCGATTTTTCTGCAGGATGGGTAACAGCGAGAGTGTGCCGATCCCCGGCGGAGGAACCGAGGGTTACCACGTCCTCAGGGTGAGTTATTTGAAAATTTAATGGAATTAATATGGATTTTTTAAGGTTCAAGACAACTCGCCCGGACAGGCGGCCGGATTGGAGCCCTTCTTCGACTTTATTGTTTCCATTGGAAACACTCGACTGGTAGGTTGAGCTGAAGAAAGCTTTAATTGGGGTAATTAAGGACAAGGATAATGACACGATGAAGGAGATTCTGAAGCAGCACGTAGAGAAGCCAGTGGAGGTTACTGTATACAACAGGTACGGTATTTCAGTTTATTTCAATTATGTTTGAAACTTAAATGTGTACGTCTTGCTTAAGGTAACCTTAGCTATTTTAACTTTTCTTTTCAGTAAGACACAGACGGTTCGTCAGACGACCGTCATTCCTTCGCAGATGTGGGGAGGCCAGGGTCTCCTGGGTGTCTCCATCCGCTTCTGCTCCTTCGACGGGGCCAGCCAGCACGTTTGGCACGTCATTTCAGTCCAGGTTTCGGACTTTCTTTTCTCTATTTATCACATGTTCAGCCCAATTCCCCTGCTTCGATCGCCGGTCTCCAATCGGACTCCGACTACATCCTGGGCGCCGAGAGCGTGTTGAACCAGGCGGACGACCTGATCGCTCTGGTTCAGGCAAACGAGGGAAAGCCCCTGAAGCTCTACGTGTACAATGTGGATTCTGATGTCGTTCGAGAGGTAACCTTAAATTAAAGGACTGTTACAGTAGTCTGTTTAGGTTAGTTTGACGCCCAACTCTGCCTGGGGAGGCGAAGGCTGTCTGGGATGCGATATCGGTTACGGGTACTTGCACCGCATCCCTGTCTCTGTGGATAGGTCGAATTCCCTCGCACAGACTCCTTTCATCCAGGGACAGGTATCCTCAGTTTATACCCTTCCCCTTAACCTTCCCTTTCTAGGCTTCGGTCCCTCTGGTACCTAAAATTCCTCAGCCGGGCAGCACCGGAATTCCTCAATTGGACAAGGTAGGTCATTTTAAGGCGTATTTATCGTCGTCATTTAGGTTGCACAGCCTCCTTCGATTGCGGCCTTCCCAGATCCCAGCCAGTTCGCTCCTCCCGTGGCCACTTCCGCTCCCAACTTCATGGCTCCTCCAGTTTCGGTGAGATCCCCGTCTTCCTCGGATAAACACTGGGGTTCAGGCTCCTCTGCCGCCTCCTCCTGCTATGCCGCAGTTCCCCGCTCCCGTTTCTACTCAGTATGATCATGGTCATGGCCACAGTCATGAGAATGGACATGGTCACAGCCATGACGGCGGAGACGACCACGGACATGGCCACAGCCACGACCACGGAGGACACGGCCACAGCCATGATGGGGGACACGGCCACAGTCACGAGGCTTCCACTCACAGGTACACACTTTATACGTAAAAGGGGTTCATTTTGGGTTTTATAGGGCCTTTCCAGGGTTCTCAAATCATTTCCGCCAAGCCCGTGAGAACCCTGGCCCGCCTATTTAGACTTAAACTATTCCTGTTTTCAGCACGCCTGCGCCGACGCCCGTGATCCCTTCCCCCGCTCCCTTGCCCGAAATGGCCCAGCCGAAGCAGGAATACCAGCAGCCGGCTCAGCCCACTTACTCCTACCCCGTGAGTTCCAAACACTTCTAATTTATTATTCATCTTTTTCAGAATGCCTCCTACATGCCCACGAACCCCTCCTACACAAGCGCTCAGAACCCCATGATGCCGCCTCAGGTTGGGATTTTCAGTGACATTTGATTATTTTTGATTCTAGCTGCCCGCTTCGATGGCCCCTCATATGGCTCCCCAGCCGTCGTATTATCCTCCGTCCAGGTTTTCAACATCTCATTAATTTTAACCGGTTGCTTTCAGTTACGGGGCTCCCATGCCCACTGCTCCTCCCACTGGCGCTGTCCCGCAGCCCAATTTTTACCAGCCGCCTCAGCCACCCAGCGCTCCTTGTGAGTTTTTAAAGTCTAAATTCTTTCTGAACAATGTTTCAACTATCAAACCCAAAAGAAGAGTGTTCGAATAATTATTCGCTTTTTTAGACGGCTATTCGTCTGAAGTGCCTCCGCTTGTACCTAACCTCCTGGCCAACTCTACTCCCCACTCCCAGGTTTGTTCTCTCTCTCTCTCTCTCTCTCTCTCTCTCTCCTCTCTCCCCCCCTCTCTCAACCAACCTCTTAGTTCCAGCCGGCTGCCCCGTTGAACTTCCCCATGCCGCCTCTCAGTTCCCTCGGAATCAACCAGCCGCTGGCTCCGCCCCCTCCCCAGATGCCTTACGGTAAGTGCTTTATTCCCTGCTTTTTAAACATCCGAATTCCAGGTGCTGGTCCCAACGGCTACTACCAGCAGCAGCCCTCCGCCTAATGTGATCGCCCCCATTTGACAACAAATCAGCATAGTTTTATTTTATCCTTTATTTATTGACCCTTCCTTCGTCTATGTCTTTGAATCGCGGGATGTAATTTACTCTATTTATTGTTTGTCGTTTTGATGGGCCTGTCGGTGCACTGAATAAATTGTTTTTATTTACTCAATTTGTTCATTTCCCCCGGTTTGCTCCTAATTTACTTGTCTTTTTGGAGGAGGTTCTTGAAAAATTCACTTATTTAAGATGACGACTATTGAGATCGAGGCTTCCGACGTAGTGAGGCTGATTGAGCAGTACCTCAAAGAGAACAATCTCATGAGGACCCTCGCCACTCTCCAGGTACTGTAGAGTACGGTATGGCGGGTTACGGTAGTTTAGGAGGAGACGAATATCACACTGAATACGGTGGACAGCATCGACGCCTTCACTTCTGAGATCACCCAGGGCCATTGGGATACCGTACTCAAGATCATCCAGCCACTCAAACTGCCGGCCAAGAAACTCATCGACCTCTACGAACAGGTAACTTCACTTTTTGTCTGTAATACTTGTTATTAAAAATATTAAATTAAGTTTAAATTATGACAATCTCGTAAAATAAGCTTTAATTCTTATTTTCAGATGATCTTCGAACTGGTGGAGCTGCGAGAACTGGCGACCGCTCGTCTGATTGCCCGTCAGACGGACCCCATGATGTTCCTGAAGAACATGGACAACGACAGGTACTTTATCTTCCTCAGGCCGCTTTCTGCATTTTCTGTTGACCTCAGGAAGAGTTTTATTCGTTGCTTTTCAGGTACGTCCGCATCGAGAGCCTCATCAACAGGCCCTACTTCGACGGAGCCGAGGTCTACGGCGAAGTGAGCAAGGAAAAGAGACGCCAGAATATTGCCCAGGTCAGCCCTTTGCTGTACTTCCCCTTACAGTTGTTTTCAGTCTCTGGCGAGTGAAGTGAACGTGGTTCTTCCGTCGCGTCTTCTGACCATCCTCTCCCAGGCCTTGAAGTGGCAGCTCCATCAGGGACTCCTTCCGCCCGGTTCGTTCCCTTCCTCTTTCCCCTTGAATCCCTCGGTTTAGGAACCAAGATCGATCTGTTCCGTGGAAAGGCCGCTCTCAAGGAACAGGAGGAGGAACGCTACCCCACCCAGTTGTCCAGGCACATCAAATTCGGACAAAGTAAGAGTGCAAGGGGTCTTTTTACCGTCGTTTTTTTTCAGACAGTCACCCGACTTCGGCCGTCTTCTCTCCGGATGGGCAGTTCCTGGTGTCTGGATCCAAGGACGGATTCATCGAGGTGTGGAACTACATGAATGGAAAGCTCAGGAAAGATCTCAAGTACCAGGTGGGACTATTTACAAGACACTTGGCTGGCAGAATCAAACCAACTTCTAATACATTGAAATCTAATATTAAAGCAGATTATCATTTCTTATTGACAGCCGGAACCTGGGTGGCAGTTCTGACTGTTGCCGAACCCTCGGCTTATCTCATTTGTCATCACACACGTAAATTCCCGTCTTGTCAGAATGTGGGGTTCTCCAGGCGTTGCATGGAGGCTGTAGCTCCTTTTATCCTCCGATAGATTCATTTTATAACCCATTATTTGCAGGCCCAGGACAATCTGATGATGATGGACAGCCCCGTGCTGTCGCTCGTCTTCAGTCGTGATTCCGAGATGTTGGCCTCCGGCGACTCCCAGGGCAAAATCAAGGTTTCCACTATTTAAATTCTCATGTTATCGGCTGATTTAGGTGTGGAAGATTCAGACGGGCGACTGTCTCCGTCGCTTCGACAAGGCCCACAACGGAGGAGTTACGGTAGTCCGCTTCTCCAGGGATAACTCCCACGTGCTGTCGGGGGGAAACGATGGCGTCATCAGGTATCTCCTGTTTCTTCCCTGATGACTGATGGTTTCAGGGTCCACGGTCTGAAGAGTGGCAAGTGCCTGAAGGAGTTGAAGGGCCATGGCTCTTTCATCACCGACGCTCATTACTTGGAGGACTCCCACCAGGCCGTAGGATGCAGTTCCCCTCCTTGCTTAAATTCCTCCTTAGGTCTCTTCCTCGGCCGACGGAACCTGTAAAGTGTGGAATCTGAAGACGATGGACTGTTTGACTACATTCCGAGTGGCTGCCGACATCTCCGTCAATTCCATCCACCCCATTCCGAAGACGGATCAGTTGGTCGTCTGCAATCGATCCAACACCCTCTACATTGTCAATGTCCAGGGACAGGTACTCATCTAACTGCTTCGTTTTATGTGGATTACTGTAGATTGTGCGATTGATGACTTCCGGAAAGAGGGACAAGGGAGAATTCGTCGTCTCCACGCTCTCTCCGAGAGGAGAGTGGATGTACGCAGTGGCCGAGGACGGAGTGCTCTACTGCTTCCAAGTCATGTCCTGCACCCTCGAATCCACTTTCCCCGTAGGTTTTCACTGCTTTCGAGGGAGAAAAGTTCTCTCTTCACTTTTCTGTGAACCCTAATTTAACCCCTCATTTAGGTGACGGATCGACCGGCCCTTGGCATCGCCCACCACCCTCATCAGAACATCCTGGCCACCTACTCCGACGACACCCAGCTGCGCCTGTGGAAGGACTAGCCTCTCCTCTCCTCCGTTGTTATTTTCCAGTCTCCCATTGAACTCCTTCGCGATCTTCGGATTAAACGTGTACCCGAATTAAAGCTATTCCCCAATGCATGTTTCTGTTGTCTCGAGTCTCAAACTCCTGTTACTTTTCTCTATTGCTCGTTGTGGTGATAATGGTTGTGTTGTAGTCGTCCGCAGCCGGCCGTTCTTCCACTGTGATCTCTCTTCCGTTTTCGGAACGAGTACAGTAGGTGGGTTCAGGGAGGAGAGTATATGGTGACAAAAAAACAAATCAATTGTTCGAGATTGGGTAAAAACGACAGTACTTTAACCAAGAATGGCTTATAAATCAATCAGCTTTGTGAAAAAAGCTGAATCTACATCGGCCGGAATAGACCCTTGGTTGTGTAGTTGCTATTATTACGCAGGCCTGGACCGGCGCCACCTAAAATCAGCTTTTTTCAGTATCTTCTCTGTAAAAAAAAACTGCCGTGTCGATCGATTTCGTCAGAAAATCCGCTTTTTCGAAATGATATCAGTAAAACTGCCATCGTTGGCAGTATATTGATATATTGATCGATTGCGTCCGTAACTATCTGGCAAAAAAGTTTATATATTCGTTTTCAAGCGAACAAATCATCCTCAAAATGACACAGAAATGCTGTTTTGGCTGTTTCTCCGCGCACTCCTTTTCCCGCGTGATCTCTCGTGTTAAAGGTTGCTTTTGATCTACCACTTTTCTGTGCGGGACCAGGTTTAACTAGGGAAAACGCAGATTATCTGTTCGACACTTACTATACCTACATAGTCCATGCCGAAGCGTACTGTAACTGTGAATGTCGTCTGTGTAGAAAAGGGCTTCCTGCTGTTGACTTAAGCGACCAAACAGTGAAAGCAGCTTCCAGTCTCAAAAAGGACAATGCCGCGTGCATCAAATGGGATCGAGTATTGTTTGCTTCTTAGAGACTAATGAAAACGGGGCGATCCTTCCGCCCGATATGGCTAATTCTCAGTTCCTACCTCGACTGATAAACATGTTGTTTCCTTTATACCTCCGTCTCCACAGAAATCCGCCCATTCTCCTTGGACAGGGGTGCTATTTATCTCCCTTCGCATAATGTGGTTATTAGCACCTGGCTGCCAGCCCCTGTTTCTTTCGATTCCAACAATCCCGTCACTCCCTTTCATGTCTCAAAATGTGGTTGCCGTAGGATACGACATTTTCCGCTTTGCTGACGCCTTTATCTTTCTCCATTTAGCCATCGCACATTTCCTCTCTCTAGTCTTATGTCATCCTTCTCCGTTCGATTATCACCTTGAAATCGACATCAACCAAATTGTGCCACAATTACACAGATGACTGTAGATCGTCAATTACGGAAACTGCAGTTATGACACTTCCCACGAGGGTTCAGAACCGTCCGTGTCAAACAGTGAACGAGAAACTAATCTAATTCATTCCAATTCCACAACGTAGGCTACGAAAATTGAATTGTACACACTAATGATCACAAACAGTCGGAAACACCACAAACAACCACTAGTACAGCATAAGTGCTATTTGCAAGAAGCCAAGACACAAAACAAGAAAAATACAGTAGTAAGGAAAACCAGAGAAACACATCTTGACTTACCCTTTACGCTAAGCCGTGAGCATGCCGGCCTCTGGCCTTCCAGGCGTAGGTGAACTTGTGATGTCTATTCAGCTGTCGTTGTAATGCAGGAACTGGGAGAACAGGCAAGAAGACGGCAGACGAAAGACGCACCCTTCAGGTCAGGCCTCCTTCCAGGGTTGATGACCGTCAGCTCCACATCTCCGACAGTTGTCACTAAAGATGACAGGAGGCGCGATCGTTCCACGAACAGCCGCACGCACTCGTCTGGTGGTAGTTGGGGGCGTCGTAGTACTTCAGGCGATACTGCAGGATCTGACGGACTCCCGTGGCCACGGCGGAGAGAACGGTAACCACGAACCGTCTGTTCTATCTGACCTAAAGAGAGTACCTGGCCCCTCTCCTGGATGTCCTTCCACGAGAGACATCGGTAGGTCAGCTCCGCGCGCCTGTAGATCCACACCTCCACGTCGTCCTTTGTGCACAGCTACTCGCACTGAAGATGGGACGATTCCATGGAAGCCGATGGTCTGATGACACGAAAGCCCTCGATCTTGCACAAGTGACGGTGAGAGGGCTTCGCCAAGTCGGTCAGCACGTTGACCTCCATGGCTATTTAATCTGCATCTGGGATCCTTCCATCTTCAAACATGTCTGTTGACCCATGGATCCTGTAGACAGCTCATAAGTCTTCTTCTCCCAGCTTCTTGTCGATGTTCCTGCAGTCGACCAGCATTTCGGGGTCACCTGCACAAGTTCCTCCGCCATAGATGAGAAGAAGAGAGACGACCGCAGGAGAGAGAAGACGGAGGATGAATAAAAAATGAAGAAAAATGAGGGAGCGACCGAAATTTCGCCTTTTATATGGGGAAATGACGTAACGTCACGTACTCGCGGCACGCTAATTGCGCCACGCACGCGTGGTATAGCCAGTTTTGTTCGTCATTTCCTCCTGTTGTCTAAAGAAACTCGGGCAAAAAGCCCGAAGTCGAAAGCACTTTAATGGATGCAGAAATTCTTGGGTTCTGCGGTTTTTTCCATGCCTTTGGTAATCAAGCGTCGCAAAAAAGCGGGCCGAGGAAGCGAGTCGGGAATCCCTCAACCTGGTCGAGAATAGAATTCATTCTTTAGGTCAAAATTGAAGGCCGTGCCAAGTTTATTGCCCAGTTTTGTCGAAATTTAGACTATCCTGGTATGGAATTGGTTGGTAAACTTGGATTTATCATAAATAAAAAAGAAACCTTACACTGTTCTAAAGAGGACATTGATGAACATTACGACAAAAGTTTCCGTTTTGCGTACCGAGGAATCATGAGAAGTTTCCATTCTCGGATGGAAATACTCTGTTTCTCCCCATTTCTGTTGCCATTTCCTTCGTAAAACGGGGGTCTCTCTGGTTTCCATGTCTACCCGTCTCTTTTCATTATCCTCTACGCTAATGCCTTATCCCCTCCCCATCTGTGTCTCTCCCCGTGGCTCCGATGGATGATGATTATGGAATTGCGTGTGAAACATAAAACCGCCGTATTGTCGTCGTCTCCGCGGCCGCACATGATTGTCGACGTCGCAGTTGACTTTTCATTCCCTCCCCCCCCCCCCCCACCGGAAGTGGATAATTACCTAAGCGGGCGTCCTTCGAGTGCAACCTCGTCGTTGTGGCAGCAGTCGACGCACAATTTTCTCGCTTCGCTTATTATTCATGAGGTGTGCTCAGTCCTGTGCTCCTCCTCGCCCTGTTTTCCCTAATCGTCGCCCATTCTCCCCTCATCCCATGACTCTTACGATTAGCCCCATTCCACGGACGAGGGGACGTGTCTCTTCCGGAGCCAGATGTCTTTCATTATGCACTACGCTAAGTGCCGCCGCATACCACTTCCTGTCCATTCGAGGCTTCTTTTCTGCCCGGAAATTACTTTTTTTCCATAGACGCCAATTATACGCGACGGGACCTTTAACTGAATCCACGCCTTTTACGGGAATTACATGGGCCACGTCACGGCTTTTTGATCAACACGATTCTGCACTTTTTATGACTACCCGTGGCCACGGCCGACGCGAGATTTGAAATGTATTCGACGGCCTTCTGGCTATTGTCGTTCGTCAGACGGATGTTTTCCCAGGAAATACACGTGGGGGTCTCTTTTTACAAGAGAGCTTTCTCTCTCTCTCTCTCTCTCTCTCTTAATCTCTCTCAGTCTCTCTCTTTCTTTCTCTCAATCTCTCTATGTGCTACATCTGCGATTTGCAGGCACTTCCGTCAATGAACTCCCTCATTTAGCAGCTCACTGAGAGAGTAACTGGATAAGAGTGAGGAGAGAGATGCCATAAATAGAGAGACGAACTGGAGAGAGCAAAGAGAGGATGAGAGAAGAAAGCAGAGAGAGAGAGAGATTTCTTCTTCTGTGCAATCTTTCTCTCACTGTCTCTCCCTTTCTCACTCTCTCCCCCCCCCCTCTCTGTCTGTCTGTCTGTCTGTCTCTCTCTCTCTCTCTCTCTCTCTCTCTCTTTCTCTCTCTCTCTCTCTCTCTCTCTTCCCTCCCTCTCTTTCCCTCCCTCCCTCTCTCTCTCTCTCTCTCTCTCTCTCTCTCTCTCTCTCTCTCTCTCTCTCTCTCTCTCTCACCCTCACTTTCACCTCTCTCTCTCACTCTCTCTCTCTATCTTCCTCTCTCTCTCTTCCTCTTTCTCTCTCTCTCTCTCTCTCTCTCTCTCTCTCTCTCTCTCTCTCTTCTGCACTTTGCAGTCCCTTCCGTCCATTTCCTCCCCCACTCCTTTTATATCCTTCGGATGGAGGCAATTGGCACATTGGCGGCCACTTACCTGTCTCTCGGCCGCCGTTCATTCATTCCGCTATCTGAATTGACATTCGTGCGCCTGTCGCCGGCAATTTCTCATTCATTTATCGAATTCGCCGTGCAATTGCTTGCGTGAACATTCACACTGCCCTCTTCCGGATATCCGGTCCCTCCCTCTAATCCCCCCGAAGTCTTCGAGAATCACCTGTTTAGCGCCGCGAGAGAAACCTCTTCCGACAGCAGGCTAATTAGAAGACATGGCAGGGCTCTGATTATTCCACACGCAACACATATCACCACAACTACGCAACATGCAAAATAACGTCGCCATTCACGCCAATGGGAAACAGGATGTAGGTCGGAAGGAGATGGTAGGCTGCGATTGGGAAGAACTTCTATCTGATGGGAAAACAAGCGTCTGCTTCACTTTCATCACCACTTTCTTTACAGAATAAGCTTAAGAATACTTTAAAATATAAACTTTAAACCGAAAAAGTACTAATTTTAAACTATTTTAAATATACGATAGATAGAATAGTGTGTTTTCAGCCAAGGAACAATGTATTCTAGTCGTTTGTTGCAATAGTTTTCTCACGATTTGGGGATCAGCGGCTGTACTCGATCGGGGACATAATATTCGATCGAATCAATCCTTTGTTGGCATTGAATCAACAAAACAGCCTTCGTGGCAAAAAGGGACAATTGTTCCGTCTGATTCTTAATTTCCCAATTGCAGGACAAGGAGGCGGCTCGACCGCTGGCAGCCGTCTTTCGGGTTGACGGCAACGGAGCGGTTTCAGTAGCCAAGGTTGGCCTTCTTTAGCCCTTTTAATCATATATGCATTCAGCGATCGTCGCTTAAAGCCACTACAAACGAGAACATTATGATTCAGACGGTCACTGCCGAACACGCGGCTGGACAGGGGGCTCAGGTCAGTTGGAAGCGATTTCTAAGCAATTAAAGGGGAAGGACCTCGTAAAATTGTTTTTTCAAAGTATCTTTACAATTTTTTCATTGAATAGATGCCGTTTTCACGATTCTGAAACATGCGTTTTTTATAGACTGCAAAAGGGGCGCGTTTACACGGCCGTTTTACGCGTTTGCCGCACGGAAACACGGCTAGAGTGGGCGAGAGAGTGTGGGAAATGGAGAGACGCAGAGTTTGCGGCAATTCAAATGATAATTTCCCCAAATTTCAAGCGCTCCTAAATCGGTTTATTTTTATGCAAAATTGGTAAAAGAGGTATTTTTCGGAATCCTGGGAATGATATCTAGACTTTAATCACAAAATCTTTAAAAAAAAATGTACGCGGTCCTTCCCCTTTAAGCGAGCCTGCCGTGGTCCAACATGGGTGGAAATAGACAGGCAGCTGGCAGTAAAATATTTTTTTAAAAGCAACCGGTAGTTTAGGACTGTGCGAATGCCCTGCGAACGGACACGGCAGCCGGTCTCTCGACGGCCGAAGCCACCAGACGACGGCAGTTCCACGGATACAATGAATTCGACGTCTCTGAGCAGGAGCCCATCTGGAAGAAATACGTGGAACAGGTATTACCCCCCGAAAAACGTTTGAAAATGGATTTCAGTTCCAAAACCCCCTGATCCTGTTGCTGCTGGCCAGTGCGGTGGTCTCCCTCCTCATGAAACAATTCGACGACGCCATCAGCATCACAATTGCGGTGGTCATCGTGGTTACTGTGGGATTTGTACAGGAGTACCGGTCGGAGAAGACCCTCGAACAACTCAACAAACTCGTGCCACCCAGCTGTCATGTGTGAGTCTCATCAGATCTGAAAATAGGATGATTTCCTGGAAGCCACACGTCTGAAAAGAGCCAATTATGTTTCCTATTTGTTGAATTTGTCCTTTAACCGGATTTCCGGAAACCGTGTTATTCCCTTCTGGAATTTTGCACTTTGCAGTCTTCACGGAATTAATTGCTGCTGCCACCTTTTACCAATAAACAATTTTAAAGGGCTAGGGTAAAGGGGGTTCACGTATGGTGAATTGACCAAGATGTACTTTTGAAATCTATTTTCTAAAAAAAATACAAAAACCAACACTCTTGTCATTCTATCTTCTATAACCTTATGTATTTCAGGCTCCGCGATGGCAGGGAGCATTCGATGCTGGCGAGGGAACTGGTGCCTGGCGACGTGGTTCTCCTGAACACCGGAGACCGAGTCCCCGCCGACCTCCGTCTCTCAGAAGCCGTCGCTCTCCAGATTGACGAAAGTTCGCTCACCGGAGAGACCGAACCCAAACACAAGGCATCCTCCCCTTCCTTTTCCTTCTAATTCGATGGAATTCAGGACGCGGAGGCTGTGGCCAACGGAACTGCCACCGGAGGACACGTGGAACATCTGACGAACGTCGCCTTCATGGGCACTTTGGTCTGCAGTGGCAGGGGAATGGTTCGTTTTCCCTTTTGGTTGGAGTATATAGAATTTCAGGGAATTGTGATCTCTACGGCGCAGAATTCTCAGTTCGGAGAGGTTTTCAAGATGATGCAGGGAGAGGAGGTAGGGCAATCAGAGGAAGTGGAAGAATTGTGGTTCAGAGTCCGAAGACGCCTCTGCAGAACAGCATGGATCAGTTGGGGAAGCAGCTGTCCATCTACTCCTTCGGCGTCATCATCCTCATCTTTGTCATTGGACTGGTCCAGGGACACAACGTCCTCGAGCTGTTCACCATCGGAGTCAGGTGAGGGGAATGGCAAATCTAGCCGTGACAATCAGTTGCCATTATGACCTGTCCATCGTGCCTCCGCATCTTCTTGAGCTTGTCTTCGTATAGAACAAACCAGTTCCATCATGATTAAAGGGGAAGGACCTCGTTGATTTTTCAGAGTATCTTTATTATAGTTTCATTGAGTAGACATCGTTTCCACGATTCCGAAACATACCCCTTTTATATGATTTGGACTGCAAAAGGGACGCGTTTACACGGCCGTTTTACGCGTTTGCCGCACGAAAACACGGCTAGAGTGGGCGAGAAAGTGTGGGAAATGGGGAGACGCAGAGTTGGCGGCAATTCAAATCACAATTTCCCGAAAATTCAAGCGCTCCTAAATCGATTCATTTTGATCCAAAATGGGTAAAATATGTATTTTTCGGAATCTTGGGAATAAGATCTAGACTTTTATCACAAAAGCAGAAAAATGATTTTTACGCGGCCATTCCCCTTTAAACCGTCTTTAAATGCACTTTTCAGTCTCGCCGTCGCTGCCATTCCCGAAGGTCTGCCCATCGTTGTCGCCGTGACTTTGGCCATCGGCGTCATGCGCATGGCCGGACGGAGAGCCGTCGTCAAGAAGGTTCACTCTTTGGTTATTTGTCGCTGAATCCATCCTCTTCTTCAGATGCCAGCTGTAGAGACCCTGGGCTGTGTGACAGTCATCTGCAGTGACAAGACAGGCACTCTGACGAAGAACGAAATGACCGCCACTTGCGTTGTGACACCCGAAGGACGGAGGGCTGAGGTCCGCCCTCTCTTTTTGTTGGTATACGGTAGTTTTAGGTCACGGGACTGGGATATACGGTGGACGGAGGGATCTGCTCATACAATGGGGAGACCGTCATGGGATTCAGCCACACTGAATTCGCAAAGATCGTCGAGGTTCGTTCTCTTTCTCTCCCTCCCTCTCTAGCCTCATCACTAAATCACACATCTATTTTCAGGCCGGTGTTGTGTGCAACAACGCCGTTGTTATCGGAGAGAGCGTGGTTGGTCAGCCGACCGAAGGAGCCCTCGTGGTTCTGGCTAGGAAGACTGGCCTTGAGGGATGTAAGCAGCACTACGAAAGGGTCCGGGAGATTCCCTTCTCTTCCGATTCCAAATGGATGGCTGTTCAGTGCAACCAGGGGGTAATTATCGCCATTAACCGCTATTTATGCCCTTTTCAGAATGAGACGGTGGTTTTCGTGAAGGGAGCGATCGACCGAGTGCTGGAATTGTGCGATTCTTACCGCTCTTCGGACAACACGAGGAAGGCTCTGGATGGGTACATCCGGTCGAGGATTCTGGAGGGCGCCAGGGGACTGGGATCCACAGGCCTCAGAGGTAAATCTTAAATTTGTGATAAAAGACTAGATCTCATTCCGAGGATTCCGAAAACTACCTCTTTTACCCATTTTGCATAAAAATAAACCGATTTAAAAGCGCTTGAATTTTAGGGAAATTGTCATTTGAATTGCCGCCAACTCTGCGTCTCCCCATTTCCCACACTCTCTCGCCCACTCTAGCCGTGTTTACGTGCGGCAAACGCGTAAAACGGCCGTGTAAACGCGCCCCTTTTGCAGTCCAAATCATATAAAAGGGGCATGTTTCAAAATCGTGAAAACCATATCTAGATATTCAAGGAAACAATTGTAAAAAGACTTTCAAAAATCAATTTTACGAGTTCTTCCTCTTTAAAGGAAAATGGTTTGAAGACAGATGTCCGCAGAATTCAGAAAGCGGAATCCCGCAGATTTGGAGGTCATATCTGTAATTATGGTCCCTTTTTCCAGTGATCGCCATGGCTCGTGGATCTTCCATGCAGTCTCTCCAACTGGAGGGAATGGTCGGAATGTTGGACCCCCCTCGTTCCGGAGCCGCCGAAGCCATCGCCACAGTGAAGGCCAGTGGAGTGGATGTGAAGCTGATCACAGGAGATTCCCAGGAGACGGCCATGAGCATAGGTACTGTCACCGTATTCCTATCTAAAGTCATCTGGGTTTTGGGTCACATGCTAGGAATCTACTCGAATGCAGATGGCTCCCTCTCCGGACAGCAGGTGGACAACATGAACGACCAGGAGCTGGAGTTGGTCATCCGCCAAGTCACCATCTTCTACCGGGCCAGCCCGAGACACAAGCTTAAGATTGTCAAGGTATGTTTTGCAGAAGTGTAAAGCATTCTTCTCTTTCTAGGCTCTGCAGAATGTGGGAGAGGTCGTGGCCATGACGGGAGATGGAGTGAACGACGCGGTGGCTCTGAAGAAGGCCGACATTGGAGTGGCTATGGGCCTCGTTGGAACCGATGTCTGTAAAGGTAGATCAAAACGATCGAAGTGGTATACGGTAGTGTTTCAGAAGCGGCTGACATGATCCTCTGCGATGACGACTTCTCCACCATGACGGCTGCCATCGAGGAGGGAAAGGCCATCTACCACAACATTACCAACTTTGTACGATTTCAACTCAGCACGTGGGTAGATTTCAGTTATTGCCACGGGACAGGGTTCTCAAAGGGCCTTCTTTCCTTACCTATTAAAGTTCCCTCTTCAGGAGTGTGGCTGCGCTGTCGCTGATCGCCGCCTCGACCATGTTCAAATTCGCGAATCCCCTGAACGCCATGCAGATCCTCTGGATCAACATCATCATGGACGGCCCTCCGGCGCAGAGTCTGGGAGTGGAGCCAGTCGACGACGATATCATCAAACAGCGTCCGAGGAATGTGAAGCAGCCGATGCTCACGATGCGTCTGGTGAGCTCGATCCTCGCCTCCGCCGCCATCATCGTCCTCGGCACGTTGTTCGTCTTCTACAAGGAGGTCAGAAGCGTTTGTCGTTTCCTATTCAAAGACGCTTCTAGATGTCGGCTGACAACCAGGTCACTCCGAGAGACACCACGATGACCTTCACTTGCTTCGTCCTCTTCGACATGTGGAATGCTCTCAGTTGCAGGAGCTCCAGGAAACTCATCTGGAACATTGGATTTTTCAGGTACCTAGTTGTGCCTCCTTGCCTTCTCTAAACCCTGCCTGGTTTGAATGTTACCTAATCGATTCATTCCAGAAACCGTATGTTCTGTTTCGCGGTGGGCGGTTCGTTGATCGGTCAGTTGCTGGTCATCTACTGGGCTCCGCTGCAGAGAGTCTTCCAGACGGAGGCCCTCTCCCTCATCGGTTAGCTGTTCTCTCTCCCTTCCCCCCTAACCTTCTACTTTAGATCTCATTTTCCTCATTGCGCTCACATCTACCGTATTCATCTTCAACGAGTCGCGGAAGGTGTGGGAGGCACGGTCGTCGTCTGCGTCGAGTGGCAAAACAGAGCTGTTGTGAAAATGATCTTACCCGAGCTTTTAACCGCCCCCTCGATTCTGTTCCTCCGCCAAAAGAGCATATCTCAGAGTGGCAGAGATTAATTTATTTATGACTGATGACCCCTATTTATTCTATTGACAGTTTTACCGGTATCTCTGCCCGTTGTCTCCTCTTTGTAGCGAGTCTTCCCCTCGAAGACCCCCTTTCTGTCCTTTGTTCTGTGATATAGACTTTCTGTTTATTTTAAGATCTAAAGTTTTATTACAACAGGAACATGGGAAGGCACAGGGAGACTAACAGAGGCAGGGAAAGGGTTACCGATGGTTGGGGTTTGAGCTCAAGAGTCGGGGATTCACGACGGAGGCGGAAGGAAGTCCGCAAGGAGATGGAGGCCGTGGAATTGTCATCAGAAGAATGATGGTGGAAACGACGTCTTCGAAGGGAACAAGTGGACTGCTCACACTGAGTGCAGATGTGGAGATTGCAGAAGATGTTCACTTCATTGCTGAATTCAAAGTTTGTTTAAGAAGGAGTAAACTGCGGCATTTAAAGCAATGCCTGGAACAGTTGTAAAGTGGAATAATCGTGATGACATCGTTGGCTTCTGAACAAAATCACTTTTGGTAGGAGAAGATTTTGAAGCACTTGGTCCCGCCACGATTGCCGTGTACTTTTCTACCGCCAGATACCAGATGGAACTAGCGCGAAAAAAAGGGTCTAATTCGCCTTGCTCTCAAAGTAATTTCAAAACAAGTGATCTTTAGAAGTAGTTAACTATGATTTTGTTATGTTAGCATTAGCTTTTTTATCCAATATGACAATGTTAAACCATTGAAACAGTGGAGTGACGTGGTAAATCGCATTAACTTGACAAAGACTTGCGGTTTCCTAGAAAACTGACCGTGTTTTAATCTACTGTAACTCCTGATTAGGCCTTTATAAGGTGCCAATTTTATTGCTTCATCACTCCGCTGTTTTGCAAGAATACTCAAAGGAAAGATTTAACATTTTAGGAGTTTAACATTGATTTAGACGAGAATCTGTCAACGATAACATCCTAAATTATCGATATAGATTTGACCGTTAGTCCTTTAAGATGAAAATTTCTTTATTTTTTTAAACTTTAAATGAAAGAGAAAACAGACTACCTTGTGGGAAAAGCCCAAGCCTTGATGTGGTTGAGGAACATGGTCCCTCGGTCGTCTCTCGACACTTCAAAGTCTCCCCACACTTCTCCAGCCTTCTGCACCGAGCATCCCTCGTTGTTGCTCAATTCCAATTCACTCTTCCCGTCGCTTGCCCAGCACCTTCCGATCCGTCCTCTCACTGCAGGACCCAGTTGAACTGTGTAGGTCTGAAAAATTTGTCAGTTCTTAATCTTTGAGTCTTTGATTCTCTATCTCTCTCTCCCTTTCTCTCTCTCTCTCTCTCTCTCTCTCTCTCTCTCTCTCCCTCTCTCTCTCCCTCTCTCTCTCTCTCTCTGGAGTCCATGTCCTCAATTGCCACTCTCCCTTCGCTTTCCCTCCTTCTCGCGCTCTTTCATCGTCGCTCGAGTGCTTTTTCCGCTACCTTGCTGCCAGAGCCTTGGCCTACCGGTCCAGAAAGCGGCTAATGGCGCTCCTCGCGACCAGTCAGCCGCTCACAGGAAAGCGTAATTGGCGCGGGAGAGACGTCTGTCTTTTCACGGAGCAGAAAGCAACGAAAACACGCACCACGCGATCTCCGACGGCCAGAGGACGCTTCAGGGCAGGGGAGGAGGGGTCGTCGCCGTCTCGGACGGACACCGTGTATTCCACACGAGGGGCTCCCACGAGGGTGGCTGCTGTGGAAGAATCGGCATCTACTGTGATTCCTCCGAAGGACAGGGTCACCTGTTGAGAGTCTCTGGAAAAGGAGAGTCTTTCTTGGTCTACTTCTCTCTCTCTCTCTCTCACTCTTTCTCTTTCTCTTTCTCTTTCTCTCTCTCTCTCTCTCTCTCTCTCTCTCTCTCTTTCTCTCTCTCTCTCTCACTCTCAGTTTCTGTTTCTCTCTTACCTCTGGACAGGAGTAGCTGGAATACACGTCAGAAGATACTTCTTGTCAATCTTCGAGTCAAATCGGGATCCAGATTGAACCACAATTTCATTTTCGAGGTTTCCCTCCGCGTTTCTTTTCGTTTCACATCCATTGAGAGGGATCTGCAAAGATAAAAAACGTTGTATACATTTCCAGCTCATCCATTCGACAGGAAGTTAAAAGTTTACTTTACAGGGTCTCACCCGAAAATTATGGGTAGTTTTAATTTACAAACTATTTCCTTTTTGCCTAATCGATAGAATGATCATGCGCCAGGAAAAAAAACTCGATGAGGTGGAGACTCAGAGGGATCTCAAAGTTGTTTTAGAAATCAGGTTTTTTAAAAATAAACTGACGATTCAAAAACAGTCGATAGTTTAGTCATCGCCAATTTGACATCCTTTTGAGGTGAGACGATTTTGCCAAATCACTCCGCTGTTATAATGCGAAAACATGCAGCCGCGTCTTTCTTTATAGAGCCACCGTGGCCTAGTGGCTAGGGCGCTGGTCTGGGAATCCACTGAGTTTTGTTAGTCCCTGGTTCGAGTCATTAATGGTTTTTCTTTAATATTTTGGTTAGAAAAGCACACCATTTCATTTGCGACGCCAAAGTTTACTGTGGTCCAATATTTCGCTGTCGCTTAAGGAAAGTAGGATTGGCGAAGACTATACTTGAGGGTTCTTTTTGTACTTTGCCACTTTTCACCTATGTCTCTTTTGAACTACCGCTTTCCGTTTACTTAAAAAGTCATTTTCAAGTTGAAAGACTATAATGTTTGTTGAAAATCGTCCAACACAACTGTTTTTGACTGAAACTCGTTTAGGTATACAATATTAGGCATGGCTTTAGTGTAGGTTTGGTTAACGTTAAATTAAACTAAAACCTTATTTTGTGTAATCGGCAAGTTTAACCTAAGTTAAGGCTCTACAAACCTTAACGTCATATGCGTCGTTGGGTTGAATACTAGCGTTGAGATAAACACAGTTGGGTGTTCCCTTTTCTGTGAAAATTGCTCCGGAAAATGTGTCGTTGAACTTGATCCTCAGCAGAAAATCGTTCTAAATGGGGGCGATTAGTGAAATCAACTCTCAAAGGGATTGCCTTATCGCAGGAGATGGCTGTGTTGACGATGGCTGGCAGGGCGGCCACCGTGGTCGCCGTGGCTATGAGCAGCCGCAGCATCGACGACACGTAATTGGCCTTTTCGATCAGATCGATGGGCGGCGACGGTAATAACCTCGACGGAGAGTTATTAGAAGGAGGAGGGAGGCCGGTTCGCAGAAGAGACCGCCCAAAACAGCACCTGCCACCCCCCGTTCACCCGAAATCTCAAACGGCAGGAGTTTGAAGGGCGCGAAGGGCACGAGTGACAGCCGGCGGAGGGACAAAGGACGCGGGGAGGGGATTGGGGGGGGGGGGGGGAAATACAGTAGGGTGCAAAAACCAAGAAATTTGTATTAGAATACCAAAGTTTATATAAAGAAACCACATGTTCTTAAAAACGACCGCCATGTTCATACCCCGTGATACACAAGCCTTTTCAGAAACTAAACTGATTGTGAGCACCAAACTTGGCAACGTCGCTCCCTTTTACCTTAGAACAGTTAGAAAACTTTGGCCCCGATTTGGAGACCAAATTTTTTCAAAAGCTAGAAAAAAGTATTTGATAGATATGGTGGCAAATAAGTGTTCCTAGTATAACTATTCATCAAAACACTTGACGCAAAAAAGTTTTGTCGAGTGGGGATCGAACTGGGGTAGTTTTGGATTACCAGTCCGACCTCTTAGCCACTTGACCATGGAATCTTACAAAAATTTATATAGTAGTTCGAATCTTCCTTTACACAGTATTTTTTGCATGTTTAGGACTATTGTTTACAACAAAAATAACAGAAAAATATTAAGTTTTGATCGAGTTAAATTTAAAATTCGAACCTCGGGCCGGCCCGCGTTTCGGCCACCCTTGCCGAGCACAAGATGACGTCCGTAAAGCCAGAAATCAATCAATTAATCATTGTTGATGATCAGAAGTGTTTCATCTCGTTCTCTCTTCCTTCATTCTCAATTTTTCGACAAAACATAAACGGAAGGGACAGCTTTATTTGGATACAACATCAACCACCAAAGTAAATATTGGTTGAAACGAGCTGTTTACAATAGCCACTATGGGCGCAAAATAATTACACGAATAGCCACAGAGGGGAATTTTAGCCGGATGGAGCCAGACAAAGATCATCTTCAGTGACTTCCCAGCTTGCTGGCGATGTCGAGTTCTTCGTAGTCAGCCAGTGTCGCGGGGTTTCCGAAGCGCTCCTTGACCTGAAACCACACACTTCACGAGATATCCAGGAAAGCCTTACCAGACACTTTTCCCTGATTATGCCGGGGACGAACTGGCTCCAGAAAGCCGTCCTGGCGAGCATCGTCCACTGGCCGAAGAGGTAGGCGGCGTCCTGGGCGCGACTAACCGCTACAACTTCTCTGTGAGAATCGCAGATGAACTGGAGAGCAGTGCTAGCATCCTAAGTGGGAGATTCACAATGAAGAGAGGGGAAATTACCGAAGGTTCTATGCACGTTTTAGTCATCATGACGATGACAACGCGAGCTTCCTTGCCCTGAACAACATAACTCTTCAATAAACGGTAGAATGACCTGGAAGCTGTCGACCGTGTGGAGTTCGACCTCCGTCCTGAAGCGACCCAACTTGCCCTTTCCTGGAAGGAAAAGGTCAATTTGGGGACAATCGGTAGGTCACCTTTGAGTACCCTGGCCAGTTTGGCGAGTTGGGCCTTGTGCTGGCAAATGACGGCGATATCGCTTCCGGGGACGGTCTGGAAAGGGGAAAATGGGGTTTTTTTAAATGATAAGATCTACCTTCAACAGAGCTCCGAGACAGTTGACGACTAGATCGATTTCCACCTTGTTCACATTGTTCGTGGAGTCCACGTAGCCGTAATCGATGAAAACGACAGGAGCAGAGCTATCGGCCTGAAATGAACAATGAACTCCAGGCAATTCCGCATTCCACTATCAGAAGAGGAACCTACATCGGCTACTTCTAGGTTCAACTCGGAGGCCAGGTTGTGCTCATCGGAGGCGGAGATGACCTTGTCGCCGTAGATGGGCTTCAGCAGGATATCGACAATCTTCGGATGGCACCTGAGCAAGACACAGTGAAGGAGCAAAACGTAATTCACCTGTAGACGTTTCTCAATTCGGCCTTCTTCACTTCTGCGAGTCCACGTACCCTCGTGTGTTCACACTGGGTGGCCACTTGGTAGAGGAAGGTGTCCTTGTAGTCCACCAACACGGAGAAGGGCTCCAACTGCTTCGAATCCCCTAAAAGATTGCATAATTTCGTTCGCCTCATATTCGATACTTACCGACCACGACGACATTCTTCAGAGAAGGGACGATCATGTAGAGGGCGAGGGCCCAAGTGGTGGACAGTTGCGAGGCCTCGTCGACCACCATGTCCGTGATGTAGCCGTAGTATTTAGAATCATTCCAGTGACCATCGAATCCAGGAGATCCGCTTCCGTAAAGTAAATGTTACCTCTTCAAAGAAAATTCAGAGTTACCTATTACGGAGCTCGTCGGGAATGCGTCGGATGCGGTACTGATGGGCGTGGCGAACCATAATAGCAGCCGACGAGCCCACAACCTGAATGCCCACGAATAAATAGAATTCCCGTGGCTCTTACGAAAAAGTCGCCGATGGCCAGGGCCTCCTTCCTCAGCTGTCTGTCGACGTCCTTGAGTTCCTCCAGGAGAGCGAGGCGCTTTTCGAAAGAAGGCTCCTGAAGACGTGCAAGGGCAGGGTGGAATTTTTCAAAAGTTAGAAAAACGTATTTGATAGGTATGGTGGAAAATGAGTGTTTCTAGTATAGCTATTCATCAAAACGCTTGACGCAAAAAAGTTTTGTCGAGTAGGGATCGAACTGGGGTAGTTTTGGATTACCAGTCCGACCTCTTAGCCACTCGGCCATGGAATTTTTACAAAAATTATATAGGGTAGTTCGAATCTTCCTTCACACAGTATTTTTTGCATGTTTAGAACTATTGTTTACAACAAAAATAACAAAAAAATAGTAAGTTTTGAATGAGTTAAATTTAAAATTCGATATTCAGAAAACCTCGGGCCGTCCCGCTTCCCAAAAATCCACGGCCCGACCCGGGTTTCGGCCACCCTTGGTCTGCACTAACCTTTTGGATACAGTCCTGTAGCTGTTTCTTGCAATCCAACAGATCCATAACATTCTTGTGCGATTCGACGGGGAGGAGCTCCATCATGTGGTCCATGTGGTACTGTAGGGAGTGTCTGAGAGCTTCCT
Source organism: Oscheius sp. G VE-2021 (assembly GCA_022343465.1). Taxonomy (NCBI): domain Eukaryota; kingdom Metazoa; phylum Nematoda; class Chromadorea; order Rhabditida; family Rhabditidae; genus Oscheius; species Oscheius sp. G VE-2021. The sequence goes on from JAJQXH010000025.1 coordinate 595,003, forward strand.
GAACACACGTGAGGTTGTGTGAATTTAAACAGGGTAAAGTGCTACTTCTGGAGGAAAACACACCTCAGAGATCCCTTCGGCACTCTGACTCGAGTGTTCCCTGACGATCTTCTTCTCCATTTCCGGGAAGTCCTTGCACGTCCTCTCGACCACGTTGTCCACTGCATTGTTCGTCATGGCGGTCACCACAAAGTGGTGGTCTTCACGCTTCATCCTCCACCTCAAGACGTTTCCGACTATTGTTCCCACTCACTTCTCGTTAATCAGCTTCGTGATAAGGCCAGTCTTGCCAGTGCCGGGAGGAGCTTCGAGGGAGAAGAATCCTTCCGTATTCATCATCTCCTGGAGAACGGAGTCCTCCTCGCTGCTCCCAGAGGACACACTTCCGCCTATTTCCCCATTCAGAATAGTCTGGATTGTCTCACCTATCGAAAAGGACGCCGGACTCTTGCCAATGACTTGAGAGAAAAGCGGGGAGTAGAAAAAGTCGTAGAAGTTGGCCATGAACGCTCTGAAAGCAGCGGTGTTGAAAATAAAGGGATGAATTACCTGATATGCTGGTTGATGCCAAAGCCAAAGTCGCTGGGACCCACTTTGTACGTTCTCTTTTCGCCCAGGCCCGAAATACTTCGAAGGACTTCGAAATCCTTCTCGTAATTCTTCGCCGCGTGCAGAAGCACCTCACAGCCTTCGTCGAGGTACTGAAATTGAATAGTGAGCTTTCAAAAGTGGAAACGTGCATTGATGTCGGTGATGAGCATGCCAACGTCGTCGCGTTCTTCGTGCATTCCGTAGGAATCCTTGAACTTTCGGTGAAGTATCGCGTGTTGGACTTTGAGGAAGGTTCCCAGCTGCCAGACACACAGCGACTGGGACCTGAATATGACAAATTGGATGCATAAAGGAAAAGCTAAGGAGACTACTCCTGCATTGAAAGCGTGACGTACAGTGTAAGTTTCAAAGACTGAGTGTTGGTGAGCATCACGGAGAACGTGAGGCGGTCATCGGCATCTATGTAGAAGCGGCCCGTAACCTCAGCGGTGTACTCCACGGCCTGCTTTGTCTTCAAAGCCTCCTCCATCCTCAGAACAGCCACCCTAGGGTCCCTGATGTACAAAACAGCCTAAATTTACTTTGTGGATGGCCGACAGAAGTAACCGACGTATTCCAGATCGAGTCCCTCCTTGTTACGACAGAGTTCCAGAATGTCCTTCTTCTTCTCATCGCTCAGAATCTCCAGCTTCTGGATAAATCCGTCTCCTTTGGGCGGGTACAGCAGAACGTCCCCCCTCCCGCGTCCCTCCTCAAAGGCTCTATCCCTGTCCTTCTTCGTAGCCTTCAGATCGCGTTGTTTCTGCTCAAACTCCGCTTCCGCTTTGAAATCCTGGATGAAACCGTACGGTGAGCATTTCCTTGCCTTACCTTAATCAGACACACCGTGCCAAATGTCTCCTGAAGTCGGAAGAACGGTCTGGATCGCAGTTTCAGAGCCAAGAGCATGTCGCCCTCCTTGACACCCTGGACGTACCTCAACGAAGGAGAGGGCTTACGGTAGGAAGGACCAACAACCATAATGGCGGTGTTCGTCACCTGAAAAATGAAAGAATTAGACTGCCAATTGGATTCACATCAATTTTGAAATATCACAAAAAGTCAGAAGACCTATTTATCAGCTCACCTCAGCCACGCAGACGACTTCCCTAGTTGGGTCAATGGGCAGCGGTTTCGTAACTCCATTTTTGTCGGTATACACAGGATCCTCCGGACTATACTAAATTGCACACATTAACCCTTGTCAAATATTACACTAACCTGCATTCCCTTAGACGAAGACCAGCTTTCCACGTGGAACTTGATATCGGACAGATTCTTGTCATAGACGGCAGGTTTGAAGTCAACAATCTAAAATATTACTTTGCATGGGTGAAAAGAGAGAACAAACCGTCAAAAAGTGATGAAGAGGCGGGATCCACCCGGCAGTAGTACCTTTGGCTCCAGCACTGTTGGAGTCTAGCACCATGAATTTGTTCTGGAAGCCCTTCTCCAGCGTCTGAACACAGCAATTATTGGCCAAGGAAACCGCAACGAACCTGAACGATGGCGATTCTACGAAAATGTCCAATGACGACTCCGCGAATGGTCTTCTTTCCTTCGACGGGCTTCACTTCTGGAGCTCCTTCGACGCGGATGGTCTGCCCGTAGTTTCCATGCGTCCTAAAGAATGGGTCGAATAGAAATTCAGAAGAACGAACCTGGTTGCATTGCGCGGGTAGCCGCCTCTGTTCCCTCCTCCACGATACATTACCTAAATTATGGAATATTTTATGTGAAAAAATAAAACAAGAAAGGAAGAAAAGATTGGGGAGGGATAAGAAACATATAGAAAATGGTGAGAAAGCTCTGGAAGGCGGTTGACTTGTCGAGATTTAATTTAAAGGACTGTGACAAATGCTTTGGGGCCAATTATAATATGGGTGGTCCTAACATGGAACTTACACAAGTTTCCTTTGATTACAGCTTTTGTTTTAAACAGTTTTTTTTATTACAGCCGCCTATTGCCCAGACCATAATAATAATAAAATTGGGAACTTTTTGGGCGAAACTTTGTTTTGAGTACTTCTCGAAATATGAAAAAAATTCGATTTCCAGAAAAAGTGATTCACGAGTTTTCAACAAGACAACGAACATTGATTGTGGTTTAAACAACATTAGCATAATTTCCCGATTATGGCAACAAAAACAGTCAAATTAGGGCAAACGCAATTTCATCACTACGTTGACAGTTACATACTGGGAAATGTGAAAATGGGAATAAGAGTACATTTCAAAACAAATAATATAATTATAAAAAAAACTTGCAAAAAAGAAATTGCACTTTTAAAAATCTTATGTAATGTTAAAGGACTGCCACCGTGTCTTACGTAATATCCTAGAATCGTTTCAAGACCCATACCTCAAATCAATCTCTAGAACTTTTTGAATTTTGAAACTGTCGAACCCTCGATTAATAGAATGAAAGAAAGCAATTGAACAACAAGCGCTTTATTCTCCAGAGTATAGCTGTTGTGTTTCATCGGTCGCTGATCACTCCTGCATCCCGGTCTCCACCTGGTTCTTCGGCGTGGCCAGGTACTCCATCTGCCCCTTGAACTTGGCAAACTCTTCCAGAAGCTCTGGATCATCCCAGTATTCCATGGCCTTTCCGTATTCCAGCACAGCCACCGCCAGGTAGACGTACTGAAGCTCCTCCTGAACAGCCTTCGCGCGCTGGTTCCTCAGTCGCTTGGCGATGTCATTCAGACTGAGACTACACGTGCCCAACAGCTTCTAAAATACACGTGTCATAATGGAACTACTGTAATCCACAAGTCACCTGAAGACACATTTCCACGGCGACGAAGGTCCCAGTGCGGCCGATTCCAGCAGAGCAATGGACAACGACGGGGCGGCAAGAAGGACGGACGGCACGGAGGATCCTCAGAACGGCCTTGGTGCTCTTCGGAATGGAACGGTCGGGCCACGTCTTCCACTGGTGGTGGCGTACAGTATGGACCACGTCACCCACAGACGCACGGAGCACAGTCTTCGTCACATGGGTGTCTTTCGTGTTCTTAGTCACGTGCTCTACCGTTATGTCTGAACCATTGTCTCTGTTTTTACCTGTCTGAAACTAACCTCCAAAAGTCATCTTTTCTCCCTTCTCCCTCGGCCAGTACTGCTCACATTTGACCTTATCGTTCTCAACCGTGTCACACAACATGATGATGTTGTAAGACTTGGTGTGCATGATCATCCTCCAGAAATCGATCAGCGTCGCCGGTGTAGGACCCTAATTCATAATTCTTCTTCAATTTCTTTGTTCCACACCTGGGTGCAGATGAATTCATTGAAGATGGGCTCTCCTCGAACCCAGTTCCCGTGGATGTAGTCCCCTCCGCGTCCGTCGTTTAGCACCACTCGAGTCAGATCATTACAGATGATATCTAAAAGATATTCCTATGCGATTAAAGGGGAAGGACCGCGTAAAAATAATTTTTCTGATTTTGCGATAATAGCCTAAATTTCATTCTTAGGTTTCCGAAAAATACCTCTTTTACCCATTTTGCATAAAAATGAACCGATTTAAAGGCTTGAAATTTTGGGAAATTGTCATTTGAATTGCCGCCAACTCTGCGTCTCCCCATTTCCCACACTCTCTCGCCCACTCTAGCCGTGTTTACGTGCGGCAAACGCGTAAAACGGCCGTGTAAACGCGCCCCTTTTGCGGTCCAAATCATATTAAAGGGTTATGTTTCAGAATCGTGAAAACTACATCTTTTCAATAAAATAATTATTAAGAGACCTTGAAAAATCAATTTTACGAGGTCCTTCCCCTTTAATCCAGCCAACCTTTGTATCGATTGAGCTTCGGGTTCTGGTCGAAGATGGCCCTCTGCATCGGCTGCGCCGTGTAGGTCTTCACGTGGTTCGTGTATTCTGCCTTCAGCCCTTCCACTCCCATTTGGAACACACACTTGGCGAAGGCCGTGTAGGCCTTCTTCTGCTCCTCCGTTGGCTCCCCGAAGAAGGCAGGCACGGTCCTCGGCGGCTCTTCCTCCTTGTCCTCGTCGTCCTCATCTCCCTTTGTGTGGTCATTCTTCGGCTTCGCTGGCTTCTTTGCCTTTTTCACCTTTTTGGAATCTAAATTTCTTTAGTTTCCTTTAGAAGTCGTATTGCCGTACTGTCAGCCGCCGCCTTGTCCTTGCGCACCACCTTAATCGATCGACCACCCTCATCCTTCTTCTCCTTCGTCTTCTTCATACGAAGACTCTGCGTTGTGGCATCTTTGTTGGGCTTTTTCTTCTTCCCCTTCTGAAAAAAATGGAATAAGAGGGCAAATGGGAGAGTTTTACCATGGAAGTGAGGAAGTTCATGGCGAACGACCGTCTTTCGGAGACGGCGAAGTGCACAATGAGGTCGACGAGAGGAGTGAAATTATGCATATGAAATGACGTACTCCGCTTTGCGAAGCGTAAAAAGACGCAAATGATCCCCCTCCCATCCAAGATGTCTCTTCTTCTCCTTTCTAACCTTCAACATCTATTTGCATCTCCACCTTCTATATGCAATCACGTAATGTTACCAAAGAATTTTCGAATTCGGCAAATCTGTTATAATAGAAGGCTTACACAGTGCCTCAGTAAAATTTTATATTCGTGGACTTTTCTCTCAAAATCGCTCCCAGCAGAGATAAACTTCAAAGTAAAACATTTTTTTTTCGACTTTTCTTTGGTTTTTAGGCCATCAGATTTCGGAGAGCAATCCGATTCGGCTAAATTTTGGCGCCAAACTTACTGAGACTATTCGCAGAACTGGTAACTTCAATTTCTGTTGGATGTTTCATTAGTGCAATCGGCACTATTTTGATAGAAGGAGACAAAAGAAGTCCGCCATAGAAAAAATACTGCTCCAAGTATGCAGCTAAGGCTGATTAAACTTTTAATACTACAGGTGAAGTTCATCCATATCTCTTTTTCATTTTGAAATTATAATAAGTTGAAATTATAATTTCATTTTTGATTTTTAAATTATCATTTCAGATTTTGAATCTTCAGCTCTTCCATCTTGCTCCCTGTGCTGTTCTGTTAGGATCATCCATGATTAACATTTCATTACCAATTGAAGTAACTTATGTAAATTCAGTAACATATGCCATAGCTCCATTTGTGAACCCAATTCTGTCCTTCATTTTTGTAAGAGTGTTCCGGCAGCAGATTTGGTTGTGGTGGTCCACTGTGATTCTTCGCCGGCCTTCGGTTCCAATTGTATCCGTTTCGTCGGTGTTTTTGTGAGTGAAGAGTTTATGGAAGTCTGTGTAAAAGATGATTTTGAAAGGTCTCAGCTTTCATTTTAAGTTTGGTTTATAGTATTACGCTTAAATGGGAAGGACCGCTTCAATTTTTTCTGGTTTTGTGATAAAAGCCTAGACCTTATTCCCAGGTGCCCGAAAATGCTTCTTTTACCCATGTTTGATCAAAAGAGACCGTCTTGGTTGCGCTTGAATCAGGGAAGGTGTGGTTTGAATTGCCGCCAACTCTGCGTCTCTCCATTCCCACACTCTTTCGCTAACCGTAGCCGTGTTTTCGCGCGGCAATTGCAAGACTCGGCTGTGAAAACGCGCCCCTTTTGCAGTCCTTAAGTCGTATAAAATGGGTATGTTTCAGAATTGTGGAAAAATATATTTTCAATAAAACTCTAATTAAGAAACTTTTAAAAATTATAATAAATAAATAAAGCATTTTTTATTGGTTACACTTTCAACACATCACATGGAGGTCACATGGGTAATCGCAATATTTTGCACATCCGGCCGACGGAGGACGGTTATCGAAAACCAACTCCAAACTGTTTCTTGAAAAACGCGTACGAAAATAAAAGACAATAGCGGATTGAAAAATGGAGCCAGAGCGTAGGCCATTGAGTTAAAGTAAATTGCTTCAAGGGGAAGGGAAATGTTGAAAATAGCAGAAATAAAAACAGCTAGAGTTGGTGCGAGGTGAAAGAGGAATAGATTGCAAAGCTGAAAGAAAGGATACAATTTGCCCAATCACATTTAAAGGAGAAGGACCGCGTAAAAATAATTTTTCTGATTTTGCGATAAAAGCCTAGATATCATTCCCATGATTCCGAAGAATACCTCTATTACTATTTTGGATAAAAATGAACCGATTTAGGAGCGCTTGAAATTTTGGAGAAATTGTAGTTTGAATTGCCGTCAATTCTGCGTCTCTCCATTTCCCACACTCTCTCGCCCACTCTAGCCGTGTTTACGTGCGGCAAACGCGTAAAACGGCCGTGTAAACGCGCCCCTTTTGCAGTCCAAATCGTATAAAAGGGGTATGTTTCGGAATCGTGGAAACGACATCTTTTTAATAAAACAATTGTAAGGTGACTTTGAAAAATCAGTTTTACGAGGTCCTTTCCCTTTAAAATCAGTCGCGATTTTTCAATCTTTGATAGCCTATTGAATTTTCTCAAACCTGTAAAGTTAGTAGTTTTATTAAACGAAGTTGCAACTTTCTGGTAGTTTCGCTGTGGGTACTTTTTTTCGTTTCTCTGATTATGCATAGAGCGCAGATAGCACATACACAGCATCCACCATTGATTACAAGCAAAATTTCAAAAAGCAACGAGCAGAAAAAACCATTTTTATAAAAGTTCACCTAAAATACTTGAAGCAATTTGTTGGTCCTACCATGTCACAGACAATAAAGTGGACAGGTTCAGTTTCTATTTCCAGAAAAGTTTGCAAGTTCGATATATTTGAAGATTCATCCGTGAAACAGGTTATTAATTGGATGTGGAGCCAGTGTAAGATAAGAATTACCCAGAGAGCAGCATAGACAAATAGATTTAATATTTTCGTGTAGAGACACATGTATCCCGGTCTGGAAATTTTGAATTATGTGTGCGTTTGCGTGTATGCATATAGTGCGTGATTGTCTGACATGAAAGTGTTTGACCTGCCCATGGAGTTAGAAACCGACACTATGCCCATTCGATGACCCATAGGATGTACTTCAAAGGGCTTTTGTCCGATTTTGCGAAACGACCTCCGTTTTCGAGAAAAACCGATTTGAACTTTTTTGGTTTCCAATGCATTAGCCTACCCTCATGCTCATTGCCGCGCCAGCACACTTGTTAAATCAACCAGGACGGCGCAGCAGGGAAGAGGGCGGACTCATAGGACAAAGGTATATGGTTCGAACCCTTACCCATGTCATAGCTTTGCTTTTTATGTTCAATCACTTTTAGAACTTTAAAGAAGAAAAATTGTGTTACTTTGCTTATTTGTTTTTTGTATTTGATTTTGCCATAAAAAATGACTAATTAAAAATTAAAAGTTTTCAAAATAAAAACCGGGATAATATTTCGATTAGAATTTATCTCGAGACTTATAGAAATTTTTAAAACAAAAAGTCCTAAACCGTAGTATTACAAAGTTAAGAAAAATTAAGCATAGTTTAGAATAAAACCTATTTAATTAAATGTTCTTGTTTTCTTTCTTTTTTAACGTAAAATAAGTTCTAAAAGTGATTGAACATAAAAAGCAAAGCTATGACATGGGTAAGGGTTCGAACCATATACCTTTGTCCTATGAGTCCGCCCTCTTCCCTGCTGCGCCGTCCTGGTTGATTTAACATGTGTGCTGGCGCGGCAATGAGCATGAGGGTAGGCTAATGCATTGGAAACCAAAAAAGTTCAAATCGGGTTTTCTCGAAAACGGAGGTCGTTTCGCAAAATCGGACAAAAGCCCTTTGAAGTACATCCTATGGGTCATCGAATGGGCATAGTGTCGGTTTCTAACTCCATGGGCAGGTCAAACACTTTCCATGTGAGTATGCGAGTGAGTGTTTGTGTGAATATGTGTATTTGCGTGTGTAAGTGTGTTTGTTAGAATGTGTATGTATGTGTGTGAGTGTGTGAGTGTGTAAATGTAAATGCGTGTAAGTGTGTGAGTGCGTTTGTGTGCCTGTGTATGTATGTATGTGAGTGTGAGTGTGTGTTTGTGTGTGTGTTTTTGCTTGTGTAAGTGTATGCGTGTGTAAATGTAAATGTGTGTAAGTGTGTTTGTGTGAATGTTTATGTATGTATGCGAGTGTGTGAGTATGTGAGTGTGAGAGTGTTTGTGTAAAAAATCTGGGAATGCCAAAATTGTTTAAACCTAAACATTACTATTCTTTTATGCTATATGTCATAAAAATCTGTAACTTTTACCTGCAAAACAAAATATAGCGATAAAGAAACCCATTCATCACAATAAAAGTACCGGCGAAAAACATGAAAAGAATGCCCAAAATAACAAACAAAGATAGATTCGAGTCAGACAGAAAACCTGATGGAATGGCAAAGAAAAATCCACCAAAAAACGAAATTCTCTAAAATTTAACAAATATATTTTTCATATTTTTCTCCTACGGGCTCTGATAAAAATAATCCGGTCTCTAAACTAATGTCAGTTAGAGCCGTCAAAAGAAAGAAATGACGATATGCTCCAATTTTGCTGTCTTTTGTACGAGAATAGGCAAAAATTAGCAAAACATTTGATAGAACTGCAGAAATTGCAAAAACTCCTAAAACAGCGTCAAAAAGCGGAGCCAACATGTTGCCTGTAGAAATGTTATGTGTCTAGCATGTAAATTGTAGCACCAGCTACATTTCCTGTTGTTTTTCAAAATCAAATATCTGAAAAACTGTATCAAAGCCATAGAAACAGAGAAAACATATCGCTGATCGTTGATTTCTCGGGTTTTTTGTAAAAGCGAGGGAATAACATTTTAAATGTTCTAATTAGCACATATTCATTTTGCTACGTACCAGACTTATAGTTCTGAGCAAAATACGGCGGTTTGTTTTCTTTTTAAAGTTTTCGTACTCTTCAGAAATTTTCTATTATTATTCTGAAACTTCAAAACTTCAAAATTGATCAAAAACACTGATAAACTGAAAAAAAAATTGACAACAGTGAACATAGTTTTTGGTGGATTTTTCTTTGCCATTCCATCAGGGTTTCTTTATCGCTATATATTGTTTTGCAGGTAAAAGTTACAGATTTTTATGACATATAGCATAAAATAATAGTAATGTTTAGGTTTTAAAAATTTTGGCATTCCCAGATTTTTTAGGTGTCACAAGCCGCTTCTAGCCGTATGTGTTTAAGTGTATCTGCATACATGTGTAATGCAATACGTAAACAAAATTAAACGATGCAATACCATTTTATCAATTAACTTTCGAAAATCTATTGTGAATATGTGTGAAAAGACTAAACCGTGAGATCGTGATATAAGCCCGCGCTCCTCAAATCTTTCCCCCTGCCCTTCGCTGCCAGCCGTTTGCCAATTGCCGTAGTCAGCTGATTCCATGACTCACCCCAGCGTCTCATTACAAAATGACTCACACTCACACGGCGTAATCTTTTAAAGCCGGCAATTCCCCCGAGAGAGGAGGAAAACATATCCTTTTCTTCTCAAATTGGTTTCCAGCAAGCGAAAGAAATGAATCAGAATAACTATTCATTCTAGCAAACAATCTCATCAGATACAACAATGAGCACAGTGTGTTCCTTCTTATGGCTGGCAAACGAGAGATATGTGGATAAAGGGTGTTTACAAATGAGAAATTAGTAATTTCTAAAGAGCAACGTGAATTTTAACCCGAGGAGTGAAGTAGGAGTCATGGAAGGCGGTAGCTAAGACGTGGCTAATGGAGACGGTCTATGGGGGTCTTCAGGAAGAGCTGGGGACTGTTGGCCATCATTATGGGCGTTTGGTTCTGGTGGTAGAAGTTGACCAAGTCGGCTACACTTTGAAAGTCACGGTCTTCTGTTTTCACCTGAAGGTTTCAATAATAGACAGAAAGTGAGTTCGTGAGTAAGTGAGCGAGCGAACGAGTGCTTGAGTGTGAATGTCAGTGTGAGTTAAAGGGGGGGGAAGACCTCGTAAAAATATTTTTTTCTGATTTTGTGATAAAAACCTTGATCTTATTCCCAGAAGACCGAAAAATACCTCTTTTACCCATTTTGGATCAAAATGAACCGATTTAGGAGCGCTTGAAACTTTGGAGAAATTGTAGTTTGAATTGCCGCCAACTCTGCGTCTCTCTTTTTCCCCACACTCTCTCGCCCACTCTAGCCGTGTTTCCGTGCGGCAAACGCGTAAAACGGCCGTGTAAACGCGCCCATTTTGCAGTCCAAATCATAAAAGGGGTATGTTTTAGAATCATGGAAACTATATTTATTTAAAGGGGAAGGACCTCGTAAAATTGATTTTTCAAAGTCTCTTTACAATTTTTTCATCGAATAGATATCGTTTACACGATTCTGAAACGTACCCCTTTTATATGATTTGGACTGCAAAATGGGCGCGTTTACAAGGCCGTTTTACGCGTTTGCCGCACGTAAACACGGCCAGAGGGGGCGAGAGAGTGTGGGAAATGGGGAGACGCAGAGTTGGCGGGAATTCAAATGGTAATTTCTCCAAATTTCAATCGCTCCTAAATCGGTTCATTTTGATCCAAAATGGGTAAAAGAGGTATTTTTCGGAATCCCGGGAATGAGATCTAGGCTTTTATCGCAAAAATCAGAAAAAAATATTTTTACGCGGTCCTTCCCCTTTAAGTGTGCATGTGTGAAAGTGAATGTGAGTGAGTGAGAAAAAGAGAAAACCCACATTTCCATCTTCATCCACCAGAAGAAGATGTTTCAGATCTCCCCCGTGGTCCCTCCCTGATATGATCACCTGTCCATTCCTCTGATTCTCACTTTCCCTAAAGCCCTTTCCTCTTTTTCTCTAACCCCCTCTCACCTGATCAAAAACTCTCCCGGTTGCCTCAAAACCCTGGCTGCCTCGTCCCTCGACAGAATCCCATGGTACCATCTATACTGTGCCAATTCAGCTGCCTTCTGGCCAGGCTTAATCTTGTCAATTGGCAGAGGTGCCTGTCCTAAACATAAATTGCTTCTGGAAGAAAGGCTGAATTACGTGGCCTCCTCTCCTCTCGATGCTCCTGTTGGACTAGAGAGGCTGAACTGCTCTGAACCATTTCAGTGATGTATTTCAGAAGGAAAAGCTTACATTTTGACTAACGGTAGGTGTGGTATTCTCAGAGGTTGAGGTATCGGCGCTTTCTCTTTCGAGCCTCCTTTCTCTCTCGATTCTCATCACGTCCTCACTGCTGATATGAATCGCTTGTTGCAGGGTGGTCATAATACGGGTGGTCTAGAAAAAGGGAATGATTGTCATTAGAGCGCATTTGAAGGAAAGGAGGGAGAAGAATTTAGAAAAAAAACGTAGTGAAAGAGAAAGTGAACAGCGAGTAGGTAGGGTGCGTGTGCATGTGTGTATGTGTGTCTATTTATTACTATTTATGTGAAAGAGAAAGAGAGAAAGAGAGAAAGAGAGAGAGAGAGAGAAAGAGAGAGAGAGGGGGGGAGGGAAGAGAAAGAGAGAGAGACAGAAAAAGAGAAAGAGAGAATGAGAGAAAATAGAAGAAGAGAGAAAGTGAGAGAAAGAGAGGAAGAGAGAAAGAGAGAAAGAGAGAGAGAGGAGAGAAAGAGAGAGAGAGAGAAAGGGAAAGAGAGAGAGAGAGAGGAGAGAGAGAGAGAGAGAGAGAGAGAGAGAGAGAGAGAGAAAGAGAAAGAACCAACCGCATCCGCTTCGATGGCATTGAAAACACAGCACCGTCGATTGGTCCCATCCAGTTTCTTTGCAATGAAAGCGAAATAATGTGCTCCCATCTGCATAAAAACTTCACTTTCCGTGTTTTCTTCTAAAACTTACGCCTTTGATAACAGAAACGTATTTCATAGGGAATCTCATAATGAGCATTCCCCTCTTCGCCGGATTCCTCTCATCATCATGAGTTATGGTAATGTTTTTAGCACTAATAACCATTAAAACATTGATATCCAGGGTTTTCGGAGCATCAATTAGCTTAATTTAATAAAGATTATATATTTTTTCAAAATAAATTTACCATGTTTAGTACTGAGTTACAAGGAGGGAGAGGTACATTCTCCTGCATTCTTTTTAATGTTTCCAGGGTATACCTTAATTTTAAAAAATGTTTTAAATTGGGTTAAAACTTACTCAAATAGCATTTCTCTAATATCTGCGGTCATATCATGGACTGGGTGGACAGTTGGCGTAAATCCTATGTACTAAAAAATTATATTTATTTAAATATTAAATTAAAACAAACATTGACTTTGAATTGGACTCCCCCCGTCCTTAAATCATCTTCCGCCATTCTGAAATAATTTAATTCGTGTGATTTGTGATTAAATTGTTTATGAAAAGCGTTGTGTGGCAACTGATGCTGTTGACGAAGTCGGTTGTGAGTAACACACCTTATGCGCGTGTGATCGAAAATGCCACTGACGCGATGTTGCGGACGGGCGTTGGGCAGGCATTATGGAGGGCAGGGCAAACAGGGGGAGGCAAACATGGACCGCTACGATTACTAAATTGTTCACGTAAAGATAAAAAAGGAGAACTTTTCTTAAAAGGAGAAATAAGAAAGGTAATTAAAAAAGGGCTTCCGAAAGCCCCGGTTGAAGAAGAAAACGGTATTCGTAAGAGCATTTTAATATTAAAATTGTAACTTAATAAGGATTTAAGATTGTTTTAAATTTAAGATTGTAAACTTAAAACTTAAAGTTTTGTCTACAAGTCCGGTGTCATACGAAGATCCTATCGATGGGCGCTGTAGTAATGTGATTCATGGCAATAGGTAGATTTCTCACTTGAACACAACACAAATGAGCGCGAGACGAAGAAATTAGAAAGAGGGGGGAAAGGGAACGCAGAGTTGGCGGCAATTCAAACTGCAATTTCCCTAAATTTCAAACGCTCCTAAATCGATTCATTTTGACCCAAAATGGGCAAAAGAGGTATTTTTTCGGAATCCTAGTAATCAGATCTAGGCTTTTAACACAAAAACAGAAAAATTATTTTTGCGCGGTCCTTCCCCTTTAAAAATGGCCTCACCCTGTCGGTTCGCTACCCCCGATATCGACAACGTTGAGGCTGAATGTCACGAAAACTATGATGTTGCGATCCACAGAGTTTTTTAGTCAAGTTATTTATTTCAAATGGATCAATGAATTTCGATTGATATCACTGTAACTGTTACACAATACAAATCAAATTCTACGTTAGGCATATTCGATTACCATTCCTCAAGTTGAAAAAAAATGAAACCTTTTCTATCGATGCTGTGTGCAACATTTACAATCAATTTGGTAGAGTTCCGACCAATTTCCCACGAACAAATTATTGGTGATTTGTCTCCCCCAATCGACTGCTCGCAAATTTGATCCAAAGCTGCAGCCAGCTTGCAAAGGGGAAAGTATATCTTGTCGAATTTAAGCTGAACTTTTTGGTTCAGAGTGAGTTGCCCTTCTTTCCACAGCTGTAAAGAAGGGGTTTTTAACGAAAAAGTTGGTCACTTACCGAAATTAGCTCCATGACCTCTGCAACAATTGTGATTAAGCAAGGAGAAATGTGCTTAATAATCAACACTTTTTTCACTTTCACTGATAGAAACGGCCTGATTGGTATGTGTTTCTTGAGTATTCGGATTTGAACCTTAATGAATTCATTGATTGAATTTTTAGTGAATTTTTAGTTTTAGTGAATTTTTTCAACCTTACAATTTCCACTTCCTGGAGCTCTTTCGGAAATTTGTCTTCAACCGTCTTTATATATACAGCAACTTTACGAGGTTTTAAAGTCTGAATAATTATGTTTTTGTTATCTCTAACGAGCGACCTCTCACAAGAAAAATGGATTTGGCCAAAACTTTGTAAAAAGCATTTATTTGACCCAAAAATACAATTATGAAACATTTGGGTCAATTTTTTTTCGAATTTTTTTTTTCAAAGGTGGCTAGTTTCGCAAATTGACCCATAATAGTGAAAAAAAATACAAAAACCTTGAAAAAATGAAAATTTTGTCGGTTTTTTTGACCGTTACTTTTTTTAAATGACCAAAAACGATGGCTGGCATGAATAACAAACTTACTCCAAATGCCAAGAGCTTTCGAAAAAAGTATATATGCTAGGAGTTTAGATGAGTTTTGGTAAAGATACCGTAACCCGGACGCGCGCGCGATAACCCAGGGCAAAAAATCGATATTGACCCAAATGTTTCAGAATTGTATTTTTGGGTCAAGTAAATGCTTTTTACAAAGTCTTGGCCAAATCCATTTTTCCTGTGTTGCGTGGGTGTGCTATTTTTAGAAAAGTGCGTTTTAACCTTTACAAACCTTTAAAAATTTATAAAAGAAAGGAGGAAATGGCTGGCGGTGCACCATAGCCAAAGAATTGACTTTTTTAACCTTTTCCAGAAGAAACCGACATGTCTCTTCATTAAGTGGTTCCTAAACGGAAGAAATATCTAATTTTGCACTTTAAAAACTTACCTTGTAGTAAATGGCATCTGAATGAATCCTCACGTTGTGAAAACAATTATGATTAATAGGAAAAGACCATAGTTGTCCGTCGATGTTAAGGTGAAGTTTACTATCCTAAACAATATATAGGAAGGTAAGGATAAAAAACCCTACCGTAATACGAATTTTTTCCATGGGATCGAGAGGAAACTGTAAGTTTGGAAGTGCCGAACAAAACGAGGAGGAACTACGGCTGCACTCTTCGAAAACAGCAAATTGTTTGTAGGTAAACTGAATTTTTGTTTAATAACGTTTCAAAGTTGAAAAGAAGTACCTTCTCATAAATGCTGCGTTTTAACGGGTACAGGAGGAAGTCGAACGAAAATGTATCCTAGAAAAAGTAATAAAGTAATCCATAAAACTTACGAAACTTACTTCAATCATAGCAGAAGGCGAATGAGAGTTAGGAACACCAATGTGTTAACTTTGGATGTTCTGAAAAAGCAATAGGAAGGCAAAATAGCTTTTTACGATTAAAGCGGGTCATGATTAAAATGCAATAATTCAAATTATCGATTTCTGAAAACCCAAATTTACATCTATCTCGGCTTTGTCATTAGGGGTTTTCAACAGACAGTTCACATGCAAAAGACTAATGAAGGCACATTTTAAGCATTTCTTTTTGTAATACCTATTTTTCTCTTGTTTTAAGGCCAAATTTGATCCTTCAAAAATTAAAACAAGGTTATTTCCGACTACCCTAAACGCAGTGGCCGATGTGCTATGGGTGCGAGCGCCCAGCCGCTGTCTGAGCTCTCCACAGATAAATGCACTCTCTCATTCAACAAAGAATACGGCGAGAGAGTGCATTCCAGCGGAGAGCTCAGACAGCGGCTGGGCGCCCGCACCCATAGCACATCGGCCACTGCGTTTAGGGTAGTCGGAAATAACCTTGTTTTAATTTCTGACGGACCAAATTTGGCCGTTCCAGGTATGAAAAGTCCCGACCGCCCTCGGAAGGATGGGAGCGCGAAGAAGTAGATGACCGCTCAAGCGCTGTGGGCACTGAAGTAGTTCTACAAATAGTTTTATCGGTACTGTTTGTTTTGGGAAGGGGTCCTCCACCAATTTAGTTGTATTTGCATTGAAATCTGGCAACTGAAACTTCAATGCGTCCTATTAGATGCTTAAAAGGGAGTGTTTAACGTAAATTAAACTTTAAGTGTTTATTATATTGACACGTTAATTTTTAAAACAAGAAACACAGAGATACCTTTTAAAACCACCGAGAAAATCAATTTTAAATTTTTTCTTAAAAGAAGCGCGTCGCACCGAAAATATGTTTGAATGAGGTACGCAATCACGTCCATTTGTAGATGAGCATGAAGGTGAAAAATGGGCATTTTTTAGCAGTGCGCGATGGGCGACGAGTATATATATGTGTGTGTGTGTGTGTGTGTGTGTGTGTGTGTGTGTGTGTGTGTGTGTGTGTGTGTGTGTGTGTGTGTCAACGTGTCTATGATGTGTGTGCCAAACTAACTAAAAGTTCATTTCAAAACTCTCCTCTATATTTCACTTATTTGATGTCTTCGGTCTAGGCTGATTAAAGAGAACATCCAACGGCACAAACACGTTCTTCGACTGCTCCACCCTCCTCTTCTTCAGAATCTGTCTTCTCTTCCTATCAACCAGTGGTATAATCAGAGGAACCAGTACTCCGTAAAGAGGAGTCCAAGCCAGAAACTCAGCGAAGATGGCGAATCCAGCTGGATTGTTGTACCCATTGTCTATCTGAATTGTAGGTTATCTTGTTTGTCTTTCCAGGAAAAAAAACTCACTTGATTATAAATGGGAAAGGCAAAGTTATAGAGAAGGAAGATGAAGAAGTGGAGATAGAAGACGGGCAATAGCACCAGGGTGATCCTTCTGTTCTCGGTCTTCTGGTAGTTGGAAGCGAGGCCAGTGGAGAATCTGGCAGTGGCATGACGTTTGTTTCTGGAGCAGACGTAGTGGAAGAGGATTATGGAGAGGAGTTCAATAGCTATGTGGGAGTACTCCACTACCTGAAAGTTACATTTCATTTCAATTTAAGGGGAATGACCGCGTGAAAATAATTTTTCTGATTTTGCGATAAAAGTCTAGATCTCATTCCCAGGATTCCGAAAAATACCTCTTTTGCCCATTTTGGATCAAAATTAACCAATTTAGGAGCGCTTGCAATTTTGGGGAAATTGTCATTTGAATTGCCGCCAACTCTGCGTCTCCCCATTTCCCACACTCTCTCGTCCACTCTAGCCGTGTTTACGTGCGGCAAACGCGTAAACCGGCCGTGAAAACGCGCCCCTTTTGCAGTCCAAATCATCTAAAAGGGGTGTGTTTCAGAATCGTGGAAACGATATCTATTCAATGAAACAATTGTAAAGGGACTTTTAAAAATCAATTTTACGAGGTCCTTCTCCTTTAAAATGGCCAAACCCTCGAAAGTTTGGTCTTTTCACAAGAATGTTATGTTCTCTGGCTTATTGTTCTAATGAATCTAATCAACGTTAACTGTTTTCCACAACTGACCTGCATGATTTCTTCGTTATTCTCATTGATGATTGTGAATACCATGGTGGGAGTGTTCCAGGCGACCCCAGGCAACCACAGAAGGACACTGCTGAAGATGGAATAGGACACGGAGATGACTATCAACACGGCGGCTATGGAGGTGGAGGTGACCTTCTCGTAGGCTTCGTGTCTTACAGAAGCAATGAGACGCTCAATTCCAAGGGTCAGGAAGATGCAGCCCTGAAATGATGGAATAGGAGATCATACACACATATACTCGTCGCCATCGAGCTTTGCTACAAAAATGCCCATTTTTCACCTTCATGCTCATCTACAAATGGACGTGATTGCGTCCTCATTCAAAAATATTTTCGGTGCGACGCGCTTTTTTAAGAAAAAATTAAAATTGATTTTCTCGGTGTTTTTAAAAGCTATTTCTGTGTTTCTTGTTTTAAAAATTTACTTGTCAATATAAGAAACATTTAAAGTTTAATTTACGTGAAACAGGCCCTTTTAAGCATCTAATAGGACGCATTGAAGTTTCAGTTGCCAGATTTCAATGAAAATCCTGATTTGGGCTCATTTAAGCCTCATCTTCAGTCGAACTAATGTTGTAAGCAAAATAAATAAGACGATACTGGTAAGCAAAGGTCCTATTTCCGTGTTGGAAACTGAAATAAGCTCCCACGGCTTTTGGCTTGCGCGAGAACTTGGTTGCTCTCTCGACAGTGCACGGCATGTGATCCCGTGGTGTAACGGTTAAAGCTGCCGTCTGTAGCCCAGTTAGCTTTTGCACACCGGTGGGTTCGGATCCTTTGTCATGTCATTGGTCCTGTTCGCTTTCAAATTTCCCGCCATGCGGTTACTGTAACCGGTAGTTCGCTCTGTCACTTAAGGAAAGCTCGTTGGGCGACGACTATATACACACTCACACACTTTTACGCACAAGCACTCACTTTTACACACTCACACACGTAGAAGGATTGAGAGTTACCTGGCACCAGTCGCAAGTGACTGCGAATAGAAGGGCTGGGAAAGTGAAGTTGGTATTCAGAAGTACATCACAGTAGCTATGTGAGGTGAAGAACCTAAACCTTATGTTTTTGCTCTTGCTCTTTCCTCCTCTCACGCAAACACAGTCACACATACACACATTCTGTTTTTCTTACCTATAAACGTCAACAGCATAAGTTGCAAAATACGACAGGGAAGACAAAATGACTAGGAATAAATGAAACCCGTAGAGGACCTTGGCATTCGGATGGACAATAAGGCGCTGACCCTATAAATTTCATATTCCAAGAGAGAAAACGACCTACCTTGGACAAAATATGGATTATTATACAGATGGGGCTTAGAATACATAAGATTAGTTTAATGACACAAAGTGTCTTCATCGAGGAACTGTTGACTAGGATGTGTAGCTGTGAACATGTGAAGTTCAGCTGCTCGTCGTTTAGAAGACGATCTGAAGACGATTTCATTAGGTAATGAAACTGTTTTCATTATGAAACAGGTGTTGTTTCTATTTTGACTCAAAATCGAATTCCTTTTGTTGTTCCCACACATGGCTTGCAACTACTGTTTGTTACTATTTATGCGTAAAATACTAATGGGCTTGATGAAAATGACAAATAGAATTACGCCCACAGAAAACATGATGTCAGTGGAAGTTTTTTTAAAATAATTTGTATTTGATTTAAAGGGGAAGGACCACGTAAAATAGTTTTTCTGATTTTGTGATAAAAACCTAGATCTCATTCTCAGGATTCCGAAAAATACCTCTTTTACCCATTTTGGATCAAAATGAACCGATTTAGGAGCGCTTGAAATTTGGGAAAATTACCATTTGAATTGCCGCCAACTCTGCGTCTCCCCATTTCCCACACTCTCTCGCCCACTCTAGCCGTTTTTTTCGTGCGGCAAACGCGTAAATCGGCCGTATAAACGCGCCCCTTTTTCAGAATCGTGGAAACGACATCTATTCGATGAAATTATTGTAAAGAAACTTTGAAAAATCAATTTTACGAGGTCCTTCCCCTTTAAATGAACAATCGAGGCTTGTAGATCATTAGGTTCCACCACGATTACCGTAGAACACCTTGATCTACCCAGGGGCGAAACTTACCCAAAAGAATTGTCTATTTTTAAATTTTGTTAAAACTTTGAAACATTTTAAGAAAGTTTTGAGAAAGGTCAGCTTTCCTTTCTCTGTGATGCTTGGGAACTTCTAAAACTAAACGTCACAGACCGTCTGTATTGGTTTAAACTGTTCCCACGCAAATGACGCATTTCCTGGGGCCAAAAGGTTTACACAGTCGGTCGGACGGTGTGAAAAACATTATCCAAACTTAATTTCCCTTAATTTAAATGATTTAAAAACATTAAAATGATTTATAAAACATGAAAATCGGTATAAAAAATTCCGACGTGCATCAACTCAGCCTTTGGTGAGTTAGAGGTTTTGAGTCGTTGGGTCCCGCAGCGATCGCCGTGATCTCCAGGGCGCAGACAAGAAGGAGGCTCTTTTTCACACTGATTATCATTAATAGATTTTTCTTATTTTTTGCCTTCGATCCCCTTGAAAAATTCGAAAGTACATGGAGAGATTTCAGCTTGTACTAATAGGTTAAAGGGGAAGGACCGCGTAAAAATAATTTTTCTGATTTTGTGATAAAAACCTAGATCTCGCTATTAGAAACCCGAAAAATACCTCATTTTGAATCAAAATGAACCGATTTAGGAGCGGTTGAAATTTTGGGGAAATGGCCATTTGAATTGCAGCCAACTCTGCGTCTCCCCATTTCCCACACTCTCTCGCCCACTCTAGCCGTGTTTCCGTGCGGTATACGCGTAAAACGGCCGTGGAAATGCGCCCCTTTTGCAGTCCAAATTATATAAAAGTGGTATGTTTCAGAATCGTGGAAATGACATCTATTCAATGAAACAATGGTAAAGAGCCTTTTAAAAATCAATTTTACGATGTCCTTCCCCTTTAAAATGATATATTGCACCAAAATGTTTTCTTTTTTGCCAGGTCTTTAGGGATTTGGATGCTATAGGTAGCTGAGAACAAATGAAAGTCAAACTACATACATATGTAATTAATACTGTATTGAAACAATGGAGTGGTGTGACAACATGATATATTTTAAGTAAATGAGGTTATTGCAAAATCACATGATGATGACGTAGATCGTTTAAAATCCAAGTATAGATTTTTCAACAAACTATTGTCACCTTCATTGCGAAAAAGTGTACTTTTAATGTTTATTTCTTCCAGCTGCTAAAGTTAAAAGAAAATTAGCTGGCGCAAATACAATTTTACAGTCGATTGCTACTTGAAACAGCTGATTTGTCTTCTGTCTGAGTGCACGGCTACAAATAAAATGACATTGAAGTTATTGGTCTGAGAGGAATGGGTTCAACTTGATCAGCACTACAATTTGTCTTTAAACTTCAGTTCTTCTACTTTATTAATTATCATAAGCGAGCGCGTAAACAGAATACATGGTAGACGAAAAAGTCATTTTAAAATTCAAAACGTTTTGAAGATTGGCAGGTGCTGTTGGCAAAGAGGAAAAAACTTGGAAACATTTTAAATATGTAAAACGTAATAGGCATTAAAGATTCATAAACTGACATTTTCAAAATTACAGTAATCATTTTCAGCTGTCCATTTTAAAAGTACAATACTTTAGCGACTGAAAAATATTTTCGTAAATCTGAAGTTTGCAAAGGTCATAATACTTTTGGTTCACAGTAGATTACAGTGTTCGTGGCAGGACCAATTGCTCTTAACCTAGGGGAGGACCGGACCGAGGGGCATTGAAATAGTGGAGTAATGTGGCAAAATTGCACTGTACAAATTTGAGAAGTATCATATAAGCAACTGCAGGGGCCCTTAAAAATCAGTGAATTTACCTCTTCCGACGCTATAGAAGAGATGGAATCCCATCGAATCGAGGGGTCAGACGCCGTTTGCTAATCGCGACAGCCGGCTGGTGGGATATGCGTCCCCGCCCAGAAAACGCCGGCTGCCAATATTACATTCGTTTAGAGAAAATGCAATTTTATTGTAGTTTCAGTGGGAGCACAAATGATGTATGCAGAGACATTTACGACAAGGTCCAGGGAAGGGGAGGGACCGTGGGAATATGGGACAAGAAGTATGACTTTCTCAGATGGCGTGGAAAAAGATGTAATGTTAGGCTAAGAATAGAGAACAGAACACGGAACATGAAAAGAAAGCACTTAATGGACAAAGAAATAACAGCTGAAAATAGGTCCTGTGCGAAATGATTGAAATTTCGATGCTTGCCGAAACCATCAGCGAGAGAACGAGAGTGAGAGAGAAAAAGAGAAAACGAGAGATAGGTGGTTTCAAAAGTACAATACTCAGTCATCCACTACCGTTGCTATTTTCCTCATTTCCCAGACAATTGAAAAACAAGTTCCAGCTCCAACGACCAAATGAGCAAAACAAACGTCACTGAAGCTTGAAAGATAATTTCATTAAAAGATAAGCTATAAAACGTGATCTCTTTAAAAAAGAGTCATTGTCATGGAGGCAAAGTCATTGAGGCCAACTGATTTCAAAAAGTGTCTTACTTGTGGATTATCTGGCCAAAACATGTCACCAAATACCGTAATCCATGGTCACCTACCGTAACCCTAGTTGGAAAATGGCCAGACCTAAGACATTCAGAATACACACATTAGGACTTAAAGGGGAAGGACCGCGTAAAAATAATTTTTCTTATTTTGAAATAAAAGCCTAGATCTCAATCCCAGGATTCCGAAAAATTACCTTTTTTTACCCATTTTGCATAAAAATGAACCGATTTAGGTGCGCTTGATATTTGGGAAAATTACCATTTGAATTGCCACCAACTCTGCGTCTCCTCATTTCCCACACTCTCTCGCCTACTCTAGCCGTGTTTCCGTGCGGCAAACGCGTAAAACGGCCGTGCAAACGCGCCTCTTTTGCAGTCCAAAGCATATAAAAGGGTATGTTTCACATCGTGTAAACGATATCTATTCGATGAAATAATTGCGAAGAGACTTTGAAAAATCAATTTTACGAGGTCCTTCCTCTTTAAGAAGCTCCACAAAAAAACTTTAGCCAATGGTCGCAGAACACAAACTTTCTCGCACGAGCGGTCGCGTCGCGGTCAAGATTTCACTCCTCTGCTGTTCGTTTCTTAAAAGACGCAAATTCTTCTGATTCAAAAGGTCATTCCTAGATTTTTTTTCCTGTCCTTTCACGTGATGTGGCCAATTTGTCATCTAAATCGAGCCCAATCCCCTCAGTTGTCATTCGTTTCATTATTCTCCGAGACATGAATTACACCCCGTATGCGGGCACGAAATTGCAGGAGAAGTTCAGAAATCTAGGATTCGCTTCAACAAATCAACTAAAATGTAGGCAAACGATAAAAAATTTAAGGCCTTTTGTTGTAAACCTTAAGATTAAACCAACCTGGTATAGAAATGAACATTTTCTTGCGAGAGTTGGTACCGTTGAGGGGATATTAACTGATTTAATAGAAACGGAATCGTTGTGCCACCATTGTTATCGCATTTGAACTTATACTTTTTAGTTCCGAGTTATATGAGGAGTAGGAATTGAACCGGAGGAGATTAGTTTGTTACTGGCCGAATGTACGCAATGGAATTTAATAGGAGTGGCAATTGCGTTATATAAACGACCAATTATGGATTTCATTGGAACTGACAGTTTAAAAGGGAAGGACCTCGTAAAATTGATTTTTAAAAGTATCTTTACAATTATTTTATTGAAAAGATATCGTTTCCACGATTCTGATACATACCCCTTTTATATGATTGGGACTGCAAAAGGGGCGCGTTTACACGACCATTTTACGCGTTTGCCGCACGAAAACACGGCTACAGTCGGCGAGAGAGTGTGGGAAATGGAGAGACGCAGAGTTGGCGGTAATTCAAACGGCAATTTCCCCAAAATTTCAAGCGCTCCTAAATCGGTTCATGTTGTTCCAAAATGGGCAAAAGAGGTATTTTTCGGAATCCTGGTAATCAGATCTAGGTTTTTATCACAAAATGAGAAAAATTATTTTCACGCGGTCCTTCCCCTTTAACACTCTAAAACACAATCAAACACACGCACACTCACACGTTCACAAACTCAGGCATCACATACTCACACACTCACGTGAACTGTTAAAGCAATGTTCATTTGTTCAATCACTTCGCGAGGGTAACATAACTTGGACCCGATTGCGTTGTTCACGGAAGACCAGAACTTGCTCGATGAGTTCAACGAGGTTTCTATCGGAGAGGGACCGAATCCGCTTGTCCAAATTTCTAAAACACGTTTTTATTATCAAAATTAAGGACTTACTTGTACTCCGTCTGATCCAGAAGGCTCTCAGGCTTCGCTAATTCCTCAGTCCTCGTGGTCAATTCAGAAAGGGTGATTGACTTCATGACTGGGAGATGAAACACAATCGATAGGAAGAGGAGCTCCAGGATCAGGGAAGTCACCAGGTCTTTCTTTGTATTCAGCTCTCCACAGAGGTAACGTTCACAAGCTCTCTGGAATAGGGGGTATAGCGCCTTAAGTTAAGGACCTTAAGTACCTTAAGAACTGGGAGGTCGTTAAGTTCGGCGTCTATCAAGAAGTCACAGAAATCTTCTACGTACTCCATTTCGGGAAGGACGACTTTGTTGAAGTACATGTTTGCCAGGAGCTGGAAGAGGTCTCTTTCTCTCTCTCTCTCTCTCTCTCTCTCTCTCTCTCTCTCACTCTCTCTCTCTCTCTCTCCCGTTCTCTCTCTCACTCACATCATGGACATGTTCCTTCCCCCGTTCCGTGCATTCAAAGCACCGTTCCTCCTCATCCTCATCGTCTGCATCTTCCTCCTCCTCATGTTCCCCACAAGAATCCTCCGATTCCTCCGCCTTACTGTCATAGACACAAGAGCTCCTCCTCCGCTCACAGGAGTCACAACAAGTAACCAAAAGCTAAAACCCAATCCTTACAGAATATAAATCTTTCTTATCACCTTCTTAAAAAGATGTTCATGGTCCGGCGGTTGGCAACAAGTCTCCAAAAGAGACCCCCTCCTGGACCCTCCCCTGGCCCTCGAGGCATTGTAGTGTTCCCTCTCTGCGTCCATCACATCCCCAAACTTCTTCTCATAGTCCACTTTTTCCTTCTTGCTCATCTGTTTTTCAGTGCTTTCCTCTCTTCGCCTAAAATTGAAATGAGAAACTTACACCTTCAAAAAGTACTTCTTGGATCTCTTCTTCCAGACTTTGCTGTTGACCCTCGCGTTGTAGTTTGTAGTGAGGAAGGATTTCTGTGGAGTGGGGGAGACGGAATCCAGGTAGGTGTAGGGGTCGAACCACTTGGCGTCCATTTTGATCTGGACTGAGATGCGGATTATTCGGTCGACGTGTTCCTTAAGAAATTTATGATCTTCATGTAATGAATTCAAATAGGAGCCTTTCGCGCCAAGACCACAAGGATCGCGGTGGGACCCAAAGTATTCTTGAACTTCCTTTCGGGACCCACCTGAATGTACTGTGAAACAGCGGCTCTATTTTTGTCCGTGATTTCGGCTCCTCTTCCCCTTTGAGTCTTTATCACTTTTCCTGAATCATTCAACTATAACATCTCTTTTTGAATGCTTACCTTCATTTACAACCGGATCTTCCTTATTGTCCTCCAAAATGGCAACAACTGCCTTTACATCTACAGTACTCACAGGACCATCGACTAGGTACAGCTCCACTGCCACGTAGTCAGTGGGTGAAATCTCCTCTTCTCCGTCCAAGTCGTCTTCAGAAGAGGCGTGGATCTAAATGAAACAAGAAAATAAGATAAATTCGTTCTATTTGCAACAAAAGGCCTCTATCAGTTAGAGCCCTGGGAGCCGGAAGGGCAGTCTCTGGCCTCCGACTTCAAACTGTTTTTCTACCGCTTCTTCTCCTATTGGTTTCGTTATTGGTATATCTAACATCTAATGAAGTAAAGAGTGAATTTGGCGTCTGAAACTTATTTAACCCTTCCTTATTCCAAAAAGGCAGAACTAAGGACTAAGTTGGAGGACGTGGGGGCCCAAGTCATTCGTTAGCTCTTCCCGCCGCGGGTTTCGGCCCACATTTGTTTCTGTCACTTGTCCTCGTACTCTTTTACTAATCTACTTTGCTTGGTTTTATAGTCTGTAACTTGAACATTTGTTTGGAGGTCGCCTGGCTGCCCCTCGAGGTCCTTCACGCTCCCTTCTCCGATCTCTCGCCTTCAACCCCCCTAACCATAATTTTTGGCCTGATGAACTGCTAAATCATCAATTTCTATCTTTGGATCTCAGTCAGTCTCTATGAAACGCAGGATGGGTTCAAATTGCCACCAGAGATTCTGACTTTGGCAGGCCAGTTTCATGGAATTGTTAGTACTGCCTAGGCTACGGTTCAATTCAGCCAAACGCAATCCAATGTAAAAACGACGTCCTTTGAATGGGCCGATCCAGCTGCACTGGAAAATTGGCACCTTGCATAAACACGAAATCCACATTCGCGTTCTCAATGGGAGGCTTTATAACTAGCCACATGGACCAGGCTAGAGGTGGATTTATATATTTCACGGAGGGAACATTTTTGTTGGACCATGGACGTCAGTAGGTTAAAACGCGGGCGCCCATAAGTTCTTAATTAGGCACTTGCCCCACTAGCTTTAGGAAACAAGCGATGATGAGATGAGGATCACTTTGTGCCCTATTTTTAGGGAGACTCACACTTCCCGTCGTTCCATGTATCCGCAGATTCCATTGGAAAGAGACGTGGTCGTGCACTGTGGCAAACTTTGGAGAGACGAGGAGGACGACCTTCTCCTCGGCCGAAAGGGCCCTCATGGCCACTCGAGGAGACCATGCGAAGCGGAAACAGACGCGATCGTTGGAGGAGGCAGGAGGAGTGAGGGGAACGGCCGATTCGGCCGACATGGCGGATAGCTGAAAGGGTAAATGGAGAGTAATTGACGAGCAGGCAATAGCAGGGAGGCAAAACAGATCAAATGAGGGGAGGTGGAAGCTCGTGGTTTGTGATTTTGGGAAATCGTCGTGCAAAGGCTGAATCAACTGTTACAGCGTCCATCAGCCGATTGTGTTGGAACGTCTGTGTGATCTTTTATGATCTACCCTTTCTGTGCAGGACCATGCTTAGAGGAAACTATTGACTGAAAACTAAAATTAACCCTGTGGGTCTGGGGACCCAAAATCAGTAAACCAGTTGAACCCCAAGTTTTTAAGCGTCAAGTTGTGACCTTAGGCCTTCTGATGAAAGATTAGTCCTCGAAATAGAAATAAAATAGAAATCCCATTCCACAGATCACAGTGGAAAGTGCAGACGGGGCAGTGGAAACTGCGTGAAAGTGGCCCGAAAGTGAATCGCCGGGGCCTCAGTTGTTTGCGGCGCGGCGCCAATCGTATGCAAATCCTACAGCAGCGCCATGCGCTTACTGCTCTGAAAACAGAGGAGGACGAGGGCAAATGAGATTCCCTTTCGGCAGGGAAACAATGGAAAACAGGAGACACGGGCGTAATGAGGACAAGGGACTTTGAGAGCAAAGGGCAGAGACATGGGCAGATTCAGGAAGAAGCCTCCGACGATGGGGAACGAAGAGGAAAACGTAAAGGAGAAGTAGCCTCCAAGGAGAGAAAAGCCACCGACCAGGGAGCCAGAGAATAAGGCCAAAGAGGCAGGTGGAGTCTAAGGAGGAGTTCTCCAGTTATCCAAGAAGACTCCGCCACGCCCAAGTTTTTGCCCAACTACCAAACCGTAACATCATGATCCCTTGACGCCAAATCCCCCCCCCCCCCCCGAGAAAGGTCAGTCACCCCAACACCTATGGAAGAATACATTTATAAATGACCGATACCAAATGACACCAACCAAGAAAGAGATCATCACGGGAGACCGAAGAGTCTCACGTCGTCACGGTCACGAGGATCCGCGGACGAGGCCACGTAGGCGAGGAGCGGCTGCTTCGGATGCCACGCGACACAGAAGGTCTCCCCATTGACGGGGATATCGCACACTCTGAAGGATTGGAATGATAGAGGGGAAAAGGGAGAAACCCACTTCTGTCCATCCTCCACCCAGCTGATCTCGATGTGGTGGTCTTCACTGCCCAGAGCCAGCAGCTGCCCGTCGCCGGAGAAGGAGACCGTCCTCACGGGGTAGTCCAATCTGAACATTTCGTATCATCTCTCTCCATCCCTCCTCCAACCTGTTGATGGTGTTCTCACAGATCAAGTCATCCAGATCCCAAATCGAGCAAATGGCGTCATTTCCTCCGACGACTATCTTCGTCCCATCCTTGCTCACATCGATCGAGTTCATCGTGCTCATGTAGGAACCCGCCTGAACGGAGGTCACCAGCTCCAGCTCCGGCATACTGAACATCCGTACATAAAGGAAACCCCTATCCTGCCCACCTGAACACCTCAACTTTACCGGCTCCCGCAGCCACGAACAGGTACTTTCCATTCGGGTGGTAGACAAGCTCACAGGATTCATGCTTCATCTCGTGTGTCTGAAAAGACCAATTGCGTACATTCCTCCACTTTGATTACCTTGAGTGTCTGGTGATGCATTCTAATGTCAACCACGTGCACTTTGTCGTCCTTATCACCGTAGATCATGTAGCGGTTGCATGGCGACCACGTGACGTACATATTGGCAACTGAAACAGGAAATGAGATAGACAGAGAGGGAGGCCTACCCTTGGTCTTCAGGCGGATGTGTTTCTTCGGCTGTCGTATATCCCAGGTGCAGATCGACTTGTCAGAGCCGGCGGTTGCGAAGACGGTGGAGTGGTCCTTCTGGAAGGACACCTGGTCGATGGCTCCCTCGTGCGCGGCGGCGATGAAATCGCAGAACATGCGGCCACAGTTATCCACGTTCACCACACAGGCTTTTCTGGAAGGAAATGTACGAAGAGGGATAGAGGAAGGCTACCTGTCCATACAACCGACTGCCAGCCGGGTGCCGTCGGTATTCCACGATAATGTCTGCGTCCGCGCCATCTGAAACTTTGAAGCTAGACATATGATAAAGTGGAGTAAATAGACTATAATCCCAGTAAAGACTACCTGTAGATCCCTCCCTCGGGTCCGATGATGCGTCTTGAAGTAGTCCGAGGCCTCCGATCGAGTCCTCATCCTAGGGACCTTCGATTTGGACGTCATTTCTGATAAAACTCCCATTAGAACTCTCCTCCACCTCTCTTTCGATATGAATTCGTCTAACAACCCTCGCCTATCCTTTCCGCCTCGTGATAAAAATTTCATTGGCTATATAAAAATTATGACAAAAATAACAACGAAAAAGGCAACAAGAATGTGACTATGTGTGTGGGGATATCACAATCGGCGACCAGAAGATTAGAAGGGTTTGCGCAGGTGCTCGATGATCTCCGTCTTTCGCTCGGCCGTCAGCTTTCCACGCCTGATCATGCAGTCCAAAATGTTCTCCATGGTCAAAACGCTGGATTAGAGGGTCAGTAAGAGGGGAGGGGACTACCAACCTCATGAAATTGATCCCAGCCTTCTGGAGACCGTCGAAGGCGCCCTGCTGGCGGTCAAGAACGGCGATAGAGTCCACCACCTCCATTCCCTCCTCCCTGAGTGACTCGGCGGTCTCCCTGATGGATTCTCCAGTGGTGACGACGTCCTCCACGAGAAGCACACGCTTTCCCTTCTCGTAGATTCCCTTAAACAACAAAAATATGCAATACCAATTGTTACCCAAACCTCGATCATCTGCTTCGTACCGTAGGCCTTGACCTCCTTGCGCTTCATAACCATAGGGACATCCAAAACGCCACTGACAAGCTAAACACTCGCGTGAGGACAAAATGTACAAAAAAAGTACCGTAGCGAGAGGCAGGGCGGCGTAGGGAACTCCCACCACGTAGTCGAAGGTGAGATTCTTGGCCTTGATGATGGTGCACATGGCCTCGGCCGTTTGACGCTGAAATAAAGCAGTTGCAGACGCCATTTAAATGAAAAAGCAGATGACACTCACCAGTTTCTTGGGGTGGCTGATTACCCTGCGAAGGTCGATGTAGATGGGCGTCATCTGGCCAGACTTGAGGTAGAACTCGCCCAGTTTGAAGACCTGAAATAGCAAGGTAAGAAATAGAAATACTACGGTAGGATTGTGTGAGCCACTGTTGAGGTTTATATACCTCTAAGTCGTAGAGGGCGCTGAAGAGCTCCTCCTGCTCGCTGGGGATGGAGTGGCCGTTGGACATCTGAACATAGATTGCAGCAATATGACCTAAGAAAAATAAAAGGAATATGAGCGGATTGGGACCGCAAAGAAATTCACATATACGAAAAAACCTATAATTTTATAACGATTAACGATAATAACAAGGAGGCTAGATATACAAAGGGAGATCACGGCCTGGGCGGGGCGATGGGGTAGCTCTTCGGTATGCTCTTCCACTCCTTCTCCGTCCTCTTGAACACCATCTGCCGGGTGAAATGACCCATTTTCTGGTTCTCGCGCAGATCGCGGACGGTCTGAATGAAACAGTGGATACACGCGAAGAAAAAGCGGAAAATACCTGTCGCTCTGCGGGCGGCTTCAGAATCTCCTCCAAATTGCACTCGAACGGCGCCGTCTTCGTCTCAATGGGAACCACCTCGACGTGGACCTAAACAGACAAATGAATATTTGAAACAACTTCAACTATATTAGACTGAAGTGAAACTCACGTTGTCCAGATCGTGTCGGAAAATCGATTTCGTTGTTTTCCTGGCTTCAGTCGACATGTGTGCGCGGAAAAGGAAGTAGCTAAAAGACATTTCATAAGTTCCGTGATAATATCATGGCTGGACAGAAACAAATGAAGAACTCACTTGGAGGCGTAGACTGGCTCGCCGGTCTGCTTGGTCACCCTCTTGTATGGCAGATCTTTGTGGCCGAGGGATTCCACCTTTTCGATGACGGCCCCATGGTCCAGCAGAGTATTTCCGGCACGGACCAAGGTTTTTACGAGATCAGCCTTGAAACTCAACTTTAGATGTTTATTAGGGAACCTTACCTTCGACAATGACCTGGTTATTAACGTGACCTCGTACAACGGCATTGGTTGATTCTGAAAACAGACGTTTAATAGAGAAAAGAAACAAAGAATCTTTCAGCCTTTAAAAAGTTAACACCTGGACAAAAGACGACCCGATAATGCCAATTATTCAGTTTAAGGATGTTAAAAAATAGCTTTTTTCTACAAATTATAAAACAAATAATCATTTTTGAATATAGCAAATTCAACGTATAAATTAAATTTAAACTTTAAATTCCTGATTCTTAAAGGACTCTCATTCTGTGAATGAGGAATAGAGCGCCGTTAGTCTAAGGGGGCGTGGCCAGTGGCCAACAGGCAAGATGGTACCAGTTGTAAATCTCTTTTTACAAAATGTTGAGAAAACTATAAAATAGATATAACATTAAAGAAATAAACTTTACTTTACACAGTGCGTGGAACCATCAGATGACTTGGGCTGCCAGTGTACGGTCGAATGGAGACTGTCTCTTTATCAAATTAGCGATTGATAAAAGTGCACTTTTCCCTGAGGTCTAATGTTTTTCCTTAGAATTTCATATTTCGCCGTCAAACCCAAGGTGCAATGTACGTAAAGACACTAGAGCGTAGCGATCGCGCATTATCACTCGACGGATGGTCAGACGTCTTGTTCCGCCGACAGCAGCAGCTGATAACTCTTCCTGTCTCTTTTTATTTCTTTATTAATACAATACAACTTTAAATTAGTTTAAAACAATACAGAATATACCAATTTAAACTACCTATGAGATAATTAACTCTAGTTTTCCAAAAAAAAAAGCGTTCCTTACTAATTAGAACGCGAATACTTTGACCTTTAGGACGCCCTAATCATGCCTATTTTTGATAACATAGCCCTTCAGATAGTCACTTGGCCTTTTGTTTCAGTCTCATTCATCTCCTGAAACATCAGAATGGTCCGCGAATGGCGTCGATTGCAGAAAGTTGACGACGTCACCTACATGTAAGTCAATTGTTAACAAGTTAACATGTTAACTTGTTTGGTAGACAACACACAGTTGGGGAACAACTTCCTTGTAGGGAAATAATAAAAAGGAGAGACTTGCCCTCGCACAGACATATACACACATGGAGAGAGAGAGAGAGAGAGAGAGAGAGAGAGAGAGGGCCAGAGAGAGACGTGGAAAGACAGAGAAAGAGAGTGAGAAAGAGAGAGAGAGGGAGAGAGAGACAGATCAAGAGATAGAGCAAGCGAAAACAGAAAGAGAGCAGGTAACAAGGACATTCTGGGTGTTTAATCGGTTTTAAATTTGAAAATGGTGATTTCCCATTTAATTATTATAATTAGTTTCATGCGTTTCATGCGTGTTTCCTTTCCTTTCCTCTCATTTCGTATCAGATTTCGGTTATTGTGATTTTTTAATGTATTGTTGGATAAATACGAAAGATATGAGAAAAGACGAAATCGAGAGACAACAAAACTATGATTCCATGTTTCTACTGAAAACTGTTCATTTTTTTCTCCAAAATATAAAAAATACTTTGCCAGTTAAAAAAAAAACATCGTCAAAGAAAGAGACGAATGCATTGATACAGCAAAGAACACACCAAACTTGAGCAATTGAAAGTTAATGAGATTTGACCAAATTAAAGTTAACTGAAAAGGGAAAAGCAAAAATTTGAATGGTGAATAACATATAAACAGAGAGAGACACCGATATACATAAGAGAGGGGAAGAGAGAGAGAGAGAGAGAGAGAGAGAGAGAGAGAGAGATTCTTAAACCGATTTCTATCATTTCAGTGGTGAATGTGACTCCGAACACCCCGAGGCTCGCGTCTTCGGAGGCCATGTCCTCGCACAAGCCATGTCCGCCGCCTATTTCACCGCCCCAGAAGGATTCTACGTCCACTCCGTTCATTGTTACTTCATCAGAGGAGGTTAGAACCTTTGTCATCTAAACAAACAACATCATTTCAGGAGAGGAAGGCAATCCCATAACCTACAAAGTGAAAAAGATCAGAGATGGGAGAAATTTCGCCATTAGATACGTCGAGGCGGAACAGCACGGAAAGTGCATCCAATTGGCTGAATTCTCCCTCCAGAAGGTTTTTCCTTATAAATTTGATTGTTAGAAGTGATGAATTTCAGTTGAGCAGTGTGAGAGACAGATTCACATTGACCCCTCAGTTCCCTCAGGGAATCCCTCCCCCTGAAGGCCTTGTGAACAACATAGCTGGAAGGAACAGTCTGATTGCGAGGGGATACGATGCCAGGGAGCTGAGGGGACAGGTGACTGAGAGGATGGCCCCTTGTGTGGAACTGAGGCCCTGCGACATCGACATGTACCTCAAGGGAACCGATGGAGTGAACAAGAAACAGTACGTGTGGATTCGGTACAAAGGACCTGTCGGTAAGGGAGACTCTTTTTTTTCTTTCTCTATCTATTCGCCATATTCTTTCTTTTTTACACACAGTATCACTGATATTCTGAATTGAAATGTGTCGTGGTAAACTACAGTAACCATAATTCATGGATGGACTATTGACATTTTTAGGATTGTTACAGTATTCCAAATCGTTACCATTGGGTAATGTAAGTTTTGTTTTGCAACAGCATACTTTTTTCGAGATACAGTAAGCCAGTTTACCTACAGTAGAATAGTACCACGTCACGAGTTGGAGCTCTCCGTTTCCATCTCCAAGTACAGTAATCCTACTTCATCTTGAAGTTCATTACAGTAACCCGATAGTTTTAAAATAACTACCGTAACGTCTTTGATGAGGCCAGGACAATTCTTTCATACAGTAATATCCGAACCCTCGATGTTTGTCTGGTGAAGCCGGGCCCGGCCGACCCTCGCCCCCAAAATCCACGGCCCGGCTCCTACAAAATGTTTCAAAAGTTATAAAAAAAGAGTTTTCGTTATGTTTGTTGACAAAAATGTATCTCTGGTATGTATTTTGTACAAAACAAATGTAGCAAAAAAGTTTCGCAGAAGGGGGATCGAACTGGAGTTACTATTACTATTACTATTTATTCCGGATCACGGCTGGATTGGAGAGATCTTGAGCGGATGGTTTTGCTCTAGCCGGCGGGTCCCAGTGCTTCTTGTGTAGGCAGACGTTGAGCGAAGGCGCTTCTGTTGTCCAGTCTCACAGCAACAAGGAGTAGTGTCGATGACGGTCCCTCCTTGACGAGGTTCTGGGACCGGATTCAGCTTGTCAGCGGAGCGAATGAAGAGCCGACCGCTCGGTAGTGAAGACTTAGCGTGAATGAAGACTTAGCTGGAGAACTGGAGTAGTTTTGGATTACCAGGCCGACCACTTAGCCACTCGGCCATTAAAAACAATTAAAAATTATATAGGGTAGTTCTAATCCCCCTTCACACATTATCTTTTGCATGTTCAGAACTGTTGTTTACAACATAAATAACTGAAAAATATTAAGTTTGAAGGGAGT
The DNA here is from genome assembly GCA_022343465.1 of Oscheius sp. G VE-2021. Classification (NCBI taxonomy): domain Eukaryota; kingdom Metazoa; phylum Nematoda; class Chromadorea; order Rhabditida; family Rhabditidae; genus Oscheius; species Oscheius sp. G VE-2021. Next base: position 629,030 of record JAJQXH010000025.1, read on the forward strand.
TAAATATATAAAAATGCGTTAAAAACCTCGAGCCGGCCCCTCACCAAATTTTCATAGGGCAGATGTATGTTTCTCAAAAAGACATATGATCTCCTTTGAAACCTAATTTTTCCTACAAAACCCCATTTGTTTCAGACCACGAGGACTACATGCTCCGTCACGCCTCCCTGGTCTACATGTCCGACATGGGTCTCGTGGTGACTGGCTCCCTCTGCCACCGGGAGAAGAGCTTCAAACTGATGACTTCCCTCGACCACACCGCCTGGTTCCACCAGTACGAATTCGACATCAACGACTGGGTCCTCTACGAACAGGAATGCGTTATGAACTCCAGCCATCGCTCCCTAATCCACGGACGTCTTTGGTCGAGAGATGGCCGACTCCTTCTGTCTACTTCGCAAGAAGCCCTCATCTACAAGAATATCCAACCGAAATTGTAAATAATGTTCATTTATGAGAACCCGTCTGTTAGCAATATACAAAAATTGCGGCCTACGAAATGTACACAAAGTGAGAAGAGACTGCAGGCGTTAGTTTCGGAGATTATAGGTCTTCTTCGAGGATCTCGAAGCCGTCATCGATCATGTAGTTGGGGGCACCCATATCGTCGAATTCTGAAACAACACATTCAATTTTAACCAATTTAAATCGTAAAATGGAAGCTCTAACCCACCATTCATCTCAATTTTAGCCTTCACTCCGGTGTATGGCTCGAACTGAGGCCAATAGCTGGGTCTCTTGTCCAACTGCTCGAAAATCGGCGGAGATGAGGCGGGGAAGACGTTCGTCTGGAGATCCTTCGTCAACTTGGCAAAGTCCTCCGCCGTTTTGCAGAAGAAGGCGAGGGCCAGCGAGGGATCAACCTTAAAAGAAGGGATTGAGGCTGGAAAATGAAGGGGTTACCTGGTCGTAGCACATGCTGAGGAGCATATCGCAATGATAGGTCCTGTCGTCGAGTATCTTCTCTCCGGAAGAGTCATCCACATTCGATTTGAGCGAAGAGGTAGCCTCCATGGCCTCCTGAAGCAAAGGAGTTATGAAAAGACGCAGAATTAATCATAATTGCCACCCGGGTGGCAGGTATAATTTCAAAAACGAACCTCCAGTTCTTCCATATCCATGTAATGCTCTGCTTTCGTGTGATTCTTCGATAAAGAGGGTCTACAGTAGTGAGGATCCAGATATATTAACTAAAATGAGGGTTACGGTAAAATCTTGGAGACACAAACTCGATCGCCGGCAATTCCCACGAAGTAGAGGGCGTGGTTCGGACGGCCTCCGACGATTCCGACGCAGGATTCCAACTTGAAATACTCCTGAAATCAAGGTTAAAAGATACCGTCAGCAAAAAAACCTTTATCGCTGGGAGATAGCAACGATTGATGACGGTGAGGCCGAGGCGGAGGGGAACTACGATCAGAAGAGGGCGCCACTGGGAAGGATCTGAAGATATTATTTCTTCTGAATCTGGGGAATGAAAATACCTGATTTCGGGAGGTCCAGTGACTCATTCAGGAGGGTGAGGTAAGATTCGTTGAAAACGCCTTCGCCTGATAAATTAAGAGAAATTCGGGGGGATTTCTCACCTCCGACCAGTTTCACGGCGTCTTTGGGCGGGCGGATGGTGGCCATCGTTTTGACGTCTTCCGAGACCAGGATATTGTCGAGGGCCACGTGGACGGCTATGTCGGACCAGGTGTCGAACACGCAGAGCTTCTTCAGCACCTGGGCAGCCGTGTTGGGACCGAACCATTCGCCGACCGCCTTTCCCTCCGTTACACCCATTTGTGCTGAAAAATCTCATCTAGAAAACGGAACGAAATGGACCAACCGATCTGATGAATGGAGTAAAGTGCCGTCTTCTCATCCAGAAACATTCGGAGGATCTGCTCGTAGGTGTCTTTGCCTTCGGGCTGGTTCCACACATAATGAGAGCCTAAAACAAAGAATTTAATAGATAAAAACCAAAGAAATTCACCTATGTGTCGTCTAATGAGCGTTTCAGCCAGCAGCATCTGGGCACAGCGGAGCATGCAGCCCCAGCCCTGGTCAGTCTCGGGGCCAGTGCCACCTAGACATCAATTATTCATCAAAATTCAATGGAACTTACCAATCGGCGAGAAATTCTTCCTATATGTGAACCAAAGACGAGAAGTCACGTATTCCTTCACGGATTTGATTCCATCTAAATAGGAGAATAAGGAAACCCAAAGAAAAATCTACCTTTGTTGGTCAGTTCCTTGCCCAGTAGATAGACGGTGTTATTGTCGTCGTTGAAGATGATGTCCTCCTGGTTGTAGGAGTAGGTGAAGGGGGCATCCAGGGTGTAGCAGGTCTCGATCATCTTAGTCACACTCGTCGGCAGGTCGATTCCATCCATCGGATGGCCTGAAAAAACGAATTAGAACAAAAATCAATAATTTCAAACATTTTGAGTGAATCCAATCGATAAGCGCGGAACGGAACATTCATTATAAAAAGGAAATTTGAAAAACCAGAAAGCTAAAAAAGGAAGCAACCGGCTGGTTGCAATCAGCTGGCTCTAAGAATGGTCAATGGGTCCCGATGCGATGACACAGTCCTTTAGAATGCTTTACATTTTGCCGTCGCTTTTTCATTTCTCTTTTGTTTTTGTTTTGAGCGATTTCTTCTCTTTTTTTAACGTAAATAAGTGTTTATTCATTAAAATTGATGAATGCGTTTTTCAGCAAAATGGGAGGTGAAGAAACGACAGTTTTGCCAGACGAGGGTGTCCAGAAGGCTACTCGCGGCATCGCCAAGTCTGGAAGATGGTGGAAGGACGAACACAAGACCAGGTAACATTTTACTTTAAAAATTTATAAATAATTTTTAAACTAATTTATTCTATTTGTTAAGGCACACTGCCGTATTCAAGTGCAAGCCGCTGAAATCATCGTGGGAGAAGAAAATGGCACTGAAGGCCAAGCAGAAGCAGGTGTGTATTTTCCTTTGTCTAGAATCAGATCTTGTTTTTAGGTTTCGGCTATTCAGAAGGACATTCGCGATAGGAAAGAGCAAGAGAAGCAGGTGTGTGATGAATTTATTTGTGTTTAACTCCGTATCAAGCAAGATAGGAGTTTCGAAATGTTTTGATTCCCGACGCCATTTGGGCTGCCGTCTCTATTTTTTTTTAGTAATATACACGTAAAAATACCTGTATATTCTGTAAATTGTCTTAAAATTCTCAGAAAGTTCTATCTAAATCGAGTATTTTCAGGACAGGATCCAGCGTGCGAAGGAGCAGGAGGAACGGCGTGTGGAGAACGAGAAGAAGGCGGAAATCGTCCAGGTCATAAAGAACACGGCGAAGCTGAAGGCCACGAAGAAGAAGCAGCTGCGTCTCATCCAGAAGAGAGACATCCAGAGCTAAGTCCCCCGACCACCTCCATTGTTGTCCCCACTTTGTTACTGTTGTTGTTTCCATTTGCAGATATGAACAGTCAATCTCACGCAATCAACGGCGATATGCATTTATTTGCATATATAAATAAAAATAATTATTAGTTAACATGAACAAATCACAAAATATCCACTTTTGAGATCATGGCTAATATTCGAGATCTATGTCAATTCTGTAAGGCTACGCGTCCTAACGCTAGTCGGGGGGATTCCTTTGAGCGCGGGATATTGCTATAAAAAGGGGTGGAAAATGGTCACAGGAAAGAGAAGACCGGGGAAGAAGGGGAATAAGTGAAAAGACAAGGCTCAGGTTATCCTCCAGCGACGGTGTCATAGCTGGAGCGGAAGAGTTTTTTGTGCAATTCCAGTTTCCAAACAGCTCCCGAGACCACAATGCACAGCATTATGAGGATGAAGACGGTGATCTGAAGAGGTCATCTTAGTTTTAGGGATTACGGTATCTCACCATGGTGGCGTTGGATTCATCGGGAATTGGGGCTTCAGTGGGCCGTTCGAAGATGAACTGTTTGGGTGAGGTGGCCTCCTCCTTCTCCTCCTCCTTCTCCTCTTTCTCCTCCTTTTCCTCCTTCTCTGGCTCCTCTTCCGTCTCCTTGGTCTCCTTCGGCCGAGGCTTTTCTCTCCTCGGAGGCTCCTCCTCCTCCTCCTCTTCCTCTTCTTCGTATTCTATCTCCATCTTCGGAGGAGGCTTCCTGAATTGACTATGCTTAGGTTTCAGAAAATCACGATACTTAAAACGCACTTTCTCTAAAAATAGCACACCCATGCGACTCAAGAAAAATGGATTTGGCTCAAGAAAAATGGACTTTGTAAAAAGCATTTATTTGACCCAAAAATACAATTCTGAAACATTTGGGTCAATATCGATTTGTTTGCCCCGGGTTACGGTATCTTTGCCAAAACTCATCTAAATCCCTAACATATATACTTTTTTTCGAAACCTCTCGTCATTTTGAGTAAGTTTGTAAAACATTCCAACTATCGTTTTTGGTCAATAAAAAAGTAACGGTCAAACAACCGACAAAAGTTATTATTACTATTATGGGTCAATTTGCGAAACTAGCCACCTACTGCATCGTTTTCTACGACAAATTAAAACCTGTAAAAAAGTTTAACCATTGTACTCATTTATTCAATTTAATCCACTTTTTCAGGCAAAAAGTCACAAATAGTATTTTTGTTTCAATTTTTTCGCGTTAAAGAATAATAGTGCGTTATTGTTTTTAGCGTTTCTGCTGTTTTTAATCATTTTGTTCTCTAAAAACAGCAAAACAAACAGTTCAAAAAACTTTTTTTTGTGACTTTTTGCCGTAAAAAGCGAATTAAATTGAATAAATGAGTACAATGGTTAAACTTTTTTACAGGTTTTAGAGATGATTTCTATGGCAAATTAGCCGCAGAAAACGATGCAGTAGGTGGCTAGTTTCGCAAATTGGCCCATAATAGTGAAAAAATAGAAAAACCTTGAAAAAAAAATGAAACTATTGTCGGTTTTTTGACCGTTACTTTTTTAATTGACCAAAAACGATAGTTGGAATGTTTTACAAACTTACTCAAAATGACGAGAGCTTTCGGGAAAAAAAGTATATATGTTAAAGGTTTAGATGATTTTTGGCAAAGATACCGTAACCCGGGCGCGCGCGCGATAACCCAGGGCAAAAAAATCGATATTGACCTTGTTTCAAAATTGTATTTTTGAGTAAATGCTTTTTACAAAGTTTTGGCCAAATCCATTTTTCTTGTGTCGCATTGGTATCGCTACAGCTCGCTCCTTAGAGATATCTCGTTGTAACTTCACTACAGTTTCACAGCTTCATTATGCACTTACTTGGCCTGCTTTCCCTTGGCTTTCCTGCGTGGCTGGCTGACTTGCTGATTGGCCCTAGCCCTTCCAATGGCCCCCTTGTCTTTCGTCTGCAATATTCCTCTTCCTCATTTTCTATCAACAACCCACGTTGAAACAGGCCTTGACCTGCAGTCGTTCACTTTCAAAGGAGGCACAGCCGGTTGGGTTCAATTCCTCCGCCAGAGAATCCTCCCCGGTGAAGGAGGCACATCCGATCGTATTGTATTCCGACATCATTCCCAATTTCGATTTGATCTCGGCCTTGAAGCAGAACTCTCCAGTGCAAGTGATGTTCCTGGAAGTCATCTGAAAACAAGCCTTCCTTGGGAATTTGGCCTCCTGACTGACCGGTGTTCCCATGACCTTGGCGTTCACGAAGGCCTGGCACTTTTGGTTCTCAGCTACCGTAATCTCTGGCTTCTCGGTGTTACAGTAATCCGAGCCACAGACACAGGACTCGGTCTTCAGAAGGTCTTCGGCGTCTTTGGCTACGGAGTGGTGCATGGCACCGGTGATGGGAGGGATCATGCAGGCACCCATGGATCTCCTTTCGACCAAGGGGACCTGAAGAAGAGGGTTAGGGAGGGAGGGAGAGAGAGAGGGAAAACTCACAGATGCATTGACGCATCCTTTCTCCACCTCCCTTGTCTTGTGGTTGATGACATAACTGCACATTTCACCAAGGCACGTCTTTCCCTTGCAGTGAGATCCCTCACAAACACAGGTCAGCTGAAATAAAGATTTATACCGCTTAAAGGGGAAGGATCGCGTAATTTTTTTCTGATTTTGTGATAAAAGCCTAGATCTCATTCCCAGGATTCCGAAAAATAACTCTTTAACCAATTTTGTATCAAAATGAACCGATTTAGGAGAGCTTGAAATTTTGGGGAAATTGTCATTTGAATTGCCGCCAACTCTGTGTCTCCCCATTTCCCACACTCTCTCGCCCACTCTGGCCGTGTTTACGTGCGGCAAACGCGTAAAACGGCCGTGTAAACGCGCCCCTTTTGCAGTCAGAATCGTGGAAACTATATCTACTCAATGAAACTATAACAAAAAGACTTTGAAAAATCAATTTTACGAGGTCCTTCCCCTTTAAAATAAAATTCCCGTGAATTCTAATCGATAAAACCTGTTTTGAACTTACCAGATCCACTTTCTCCACCTCAAGTTTTTGGAGAGCGCGGCCTCCATTGCAGTTGTCGCGGCCGTTGCAGAAACATGTGAAGACGTCCTGAAAGAGAGAACTTTCAATAGAACCGGATACTTCAATCAATCATTTTGTCATTTTTGCCCCTTGCCTGCTTTCTGACCAATGCCGGAACTTCTGAATCTCTCGGGGTGCCCATTGCTTATGTATGCCTGCCATCACCCATCCCTCCCCCTCTTTCGTCATCTTCTATTTCCGTCCTCCAAAGGGCAATGGTTGTATGTGAAGGCTGCGCAATCTGTCCGGAAACGTCGTCTCGTAATGCGTTTGGCGGACGCTGAAAGCCGATAAGAAGCCTCAGTCGGCCACCTTCGCTGCCCCGGGGGGACGGCGGGTACTCGCGAGGAAAACACGATTGATTTGATAGGCGAGAGAGCCAATCTGACACCCTCGTACTTTGGAGAGCGGCTGCGACCAGCGGCTGTCACCAGTAGAGATTGGAGCGGGTGGACAACAAGTTCTCGTTGAATAATAGACACCCACAGCTAATCTAGGCTCAGTTTTAGTTTCCAAAAATATATTCCCTTAAAATTTAAAGGGGACCGCGTAAAATATTTTTTTTCTGATTTTGTGATAAAAGACTAGATCTCATTCCGAGGATTCCGAAAAATACCTCCTTTGCCCATTTTGGATCAAAATGAACCGATTGAATGAACAAAAAAAGAATGAACAAAAAAAGCGCTTGAAATTTTGGAAAATTGCCATTTGAATTTCCGCCAACTCTGCGTCTCTCCATTTCTCACACTCTCTCGCCCACTCTAGCCTTGTTTCCGTGCGGCAAACGCGTAAAACGGCCGTATAAACGCGCCCCTTTTGCAGTCGAAATCGCATAAAAGGGGTATGTTCAGAATCGTGGAAACGACATCTGTTCAAGGAAAGAATTGTAAAAAGACTTTGAAAAATAAATTTCACGAGGTCCTTTCCCTTTAAACTTTAAGGCCTAAAGACCCCTTTGATTGGAAAATAACGGTGTCCTGAATCGCCCCTAAATCAGAGAACCCCACTATTACCCCGGAGAGTGCCAATTTCGCGGCCAAAAAGGGCTTCCCTTCCACCCGCAAATCGGTGTTCTGGGGTTGCGAGTGGCTTCTGCATCGATCCGCCCCCACCTTCCCGAAGGCTCTCGGGTTTCCCCATGGCACCACGTCACCACGCAATTCCCCCCAACGAGGGCTTCGGTTACCAATAAAGACCGACGGAACACGCGTTGCAAAGGGTAACGACCGAGGTTATGGCGGAAGAGAAATGAGGAAAGGTTTCTGTGTCTCTGACTCTCTCTCCCTCTCCCTCTCTCTCTTTCTCTCTCTTTCTCTCTCTCTGTCTCTCTGTCTCTCTCTGTCTCTCTCTGTCTCTCTGTCTCTCTCCCTCTTTTCATCTCTCTCTACTAACCCTTCCATCTTCGTCGGCCGTTTCGCAATGGTCTCTGATCTCCTTCCTCAACATAGATCCCTTCATACAACCCTGAAACAGCCAATCGTAGAAGGAACAGCAGGTTCCCTCTTACCTTCACAACCTGCGGTGTTCCCCATTCAGCATTCCCCCATCTGGGAGCAAATTGAGATAAAACACAGTAATCTCCTTCGCAGAAGGTGCCCATGCAGTCTTTTCCCACACAGTCCAGACACTTGACGGCATCTGAGGAAGGCAGGAAGACGAATGCAACCGCCAAGGAGACATACAACCCACGGCGACGCATTTTGCGCCTGAACCTGGATTTTCACGACTTCCTTAGGGGAAATGCGAATAGAAGAAGGGGTTTTGAGACGGTACATCAAGAGAGTGGCAAGACAAAGTGATACTTCTCAAGGTAGGCCCTAGAAACCTAGTGGAAAGGCTTTAAAACGGGGAAAACGACATTTTAAAACTGGAACACTTCTTCGGAATGCTTCCGCCTGATCCAGTCTCTGAGCTTGCAGTTGAGTTAAATATTCGCGCATCAATAATGGGAAGGTGACGTTGAGTGGCCGCTCGAGATAATGGCGACGGCGGGGCTGAAAAGGGGGGGGGACTCAAAGGGCGCAGGGAAAACGATGGTGGAAGGGCAGGGAGCAAGGTTTCAGCAGATTTGGATAATGAAATGGAAAAGTTTTGGGTTTATTCAAGTTTCTTTCGAGTTATGAGATCAATTTGACACAGAAGGACAGAAGTTTGAGCGCAAGAGAGCATGCGGAAAATGGATGAGCACATTAAAATGAAGTTTCACAGATCTCCAAATGGAGGAGAGAATTCAACAAAGGATAGATTGATAGAAATAGATAGGAAGAGAATGAGAGAAAGAGAGAAAAAGCGAGATAGCAAGAAGAAGAGAGGGTAGAGATGGAGAGAGGATTGCAAAGAAATGAAAGGGATAGACGGTGAGACGGAGATTCATAGATAAAGATACAAACGTAGAAAGGCAAAGAGAGAGAGAGAAGGAGAGAGAAAGTGAGGGAGAGAGAGAGAGAGAGAGAGACAGAGAGACAGAGAGAGAGAGAGATAGATAGAGGTAGAGGTAGAGAGAGAGGGAGGGAGAGAGTGAGAGTGAGAGAGAGAGAGTAACAAATCAGAGACATATTTTCTGAAACCTCAGTCTTTTTCTCCTCTGATTCATCCCCTGTCAATCCCGTTGATTGCGTGAGAGGGGCAGGTGAATCAACCTAATTGCATATTCGCTCTCCCTTCCCTCGGGGGAATGCCAATTATCGCGAAGAAAAAAGACAGCTGGGTGGCTACTAATTGACGTTGTTTTGCTTGTGTAGTAGTCTGGGAATAAGAAATAGGCGGAATAGCCAAAGAAGAATTGCAATCTGCTGTTTTCCGGCGATCGATGGGCCCGCCCACAGGGGAGCCAACGCCTCGCGCGGCTGCACTCGGAATTACTCGTAGCGCCTGGATACGGAGGGAGGTGGAGCGGAAGCGAAAGGGAAGGGGTACGAATGGAATGGGACTCTTCTTCTGTCCTTCAGTCGATTATCCACTTTCAGGCTTGATTCATCTTGTCTAAAGAAGAAGATAAGCTTTGAAGTGCGGAATGTCCAGAGCAAGGGCCAGAAAGGTCGATCAAAAGGCAGATGATCTTTGGAACAGCTATTAGCTCTGAGCCAAAAGAAGGATTTGATGGGGTTGTCGGTGGTTTCTAAGAAAGACCCTCAAACGGTAATACAAATCAGGGGGGTTCTGTAGGAGGACCACCCAGGACTGTTGTGACACAAAATGTAAATCTTGTATCGCTGGAATTGACGCCCGCCTGTTCAGTAACGAGTAATGGGGACCACCACTTAGGAGAAGAATCGGGAAAGTGAAGACCTGGGTGGTCCTAATTATTACATTAGAATTTGTAATGCTTAGGACCACCCAGGGAGTGAGGGTGCAAAACTGGGGTGACTAGGAAGCAGAAAAGAAACGGGAGTGACAGTAGGGGCGGGCAAAGAATTTGGCGGGCACGGTTCGCCCGGGTACTTAAATTGTCAAAATAAAAGAGTTTTAAAATTTCTACTGTCTATAAAACCCCGACAAGACGGGTTAAAAGGGAAGAACCGCGTAAAACAATTTTTGTTTTTTGTGATAAAAGTGTAGATCTTATTTTCAGGATTCCGAAAAATACCTCATTTACCCATTTTGGATCAAAATGAATCGATTTTGGAGCGTTTGAAATTTGGGGAAATTCCCGTTTGAATTGCCGCCAACTCTGCGTCTCCCCATTTCCCACACTCTCTCGCCCACTCTAGCCGTGTTTCCGTGCGGCAAACGCGTAAAACGGCCGTGTAAACGCGCCCCTTTTGCAATCCATTAAAATAAAAGGGGTATGTTTCAGAATCGTGGAAACGATATCTATTCAATGAAACAACTGTAAAGAGACTTTGAAAAATCAATTTTACAAGGTCCTTCCTCTTTAAGTGCATGTTCCTCAGCTTCGTTCTAGCGTGTATGTATGTTCTTCACTCACTTGCTTTATGTAAGCAGCAATGGGAGGCTAATGAATGAAGGGCCGAACTGAGAAAAGAGCTTCTAAGTTGCACGGATACATTGAAGATGAGGAATCTTGAAATTCCAGTTTCAAGAGTTTTTGTCTCGTCAGACCAAAAAGATCACTCTTAAATTGAAATCTCCAGTTCATTCTTCTGAATGAAATGGCTGAATTAGCTTCGGTAATCTGCGCCTGAATAAGATTAATCCCGTGTTTCACAGAGAGATCTTTTTCTGAGAATAATGCCATAATCATGCGCTTTGTGGGCGAGGGAATGCCTTCCGTGGGTAGATTCATCAGCCATGTTGATGGAATCTCAGATGGATTGTACTGCTTATGCGGGGATTTATTCAGGAATCGAATTACGACCAAAGGAAGAATCACACACGTACGGACAACACACTGTTTCTTATTTTAAAAATTAACTTGTCAATACAAGAAACATTTAAAGTTTAATTTACGTTAAACACGCCCTTTTAAGCATCTAATAGGACGCATTGAAGTTTCAGTTGCCAGATTTCAATGAAAATCCTGATTTGGGCTCATTTAAGCCTCATCTTCAGTCGAACTAATGTTGTAAGCAAAATAAATAAGACGATACTGGTAAGCAAAGGTCCTATTTCCGTGTTGGAAACTGAAATAAGCTCCCACGGCTTTTGGCTTGCGCGAGAACTTGGTTGCTCTCTCGACAGTGCACGGCATGTGATCCCGTGGTGTAACGGTTAAAGCTGCCCTCTGTAGCCCAGTTAGCTTTTGTATACCGGTGCGTTCGGATCCTTTGTCATGTCATTGATCCAGTTCATTTTCGAATTTCCCGCCATGCGGTTACTGTAACCGGTCGTTCGCTCTGTTACTTTTAAGGAAAGCTCATTGGGCGACGACTATATACACCTATTTATACAAAATCTTTACTTCAATGCGTATTTTATACATTCGGTTTCTCTTCATCCGGCTCCTCCGCCTTGACCACTGTTATATAAGTATTCTTCAAAGATTCGAATAGCTGATTCTGGAGGGTCGGATGACTCCTCATGTGGCTTCTGATGCCCCGAAGACTGAAGCCTCGGTAGCCGCAGACCTTGCACACATAGGCCTGCACTTCGCTATGCGCACTTCGGACATGCACGGAGAGCTGCGACTGGGAATGGGGCTCAAAGTCACATTGGGAACAACGAGAGGGCACCTTAAGTTCACAGAATAGAGAAGGAGGGAAGGGGACCAACCTTTCTTTGTGGCTCACGGGGTTCCTCGTTTCGTTCGACGTCTTTACAGTAGTACTGTTGATGGGCCTTCAGAGTAGTCTCCGCCGAGAAGGCCACTCCACAAGTACAAACGAATGGTTTCTCGACTTCTGAGGAAGATCCGGCCTGAAGAGAGAATATGTGCATACTGTACCGATTTCTTAACCTTGCAGTGTGTAACAGGAGGTGAAGGCCCAAAAGCTGGGCGTTTTGACAAGTCAAGTGGGGGAGAAGATCCAGTGGCTGTGCGTTTGCCAAGGAGAGAAGTGGATGGAGTGTCGATTGACATGATTGGAATGGAGAGGGGAGTCCCTCCTGTGGTAAACACCAGCGCCGGAGGAATTGTGACGGCTGCGCAGAGTCGGCTCTGAAAGGAGAGTGAGAGCGTGAGAGCGTGAGACTAACCTGGACAAGTAGGGGATTCATCAGAGGAATAGAAGACCTTCCCACAGCCACAGGAACTATGGTCTGAGGAGGACCCAAAAGCTAAAACCAGAAGGTTATATGGCTCGTTTATGCGTGTCAAACCTGTACAAGGTCGGTCTGAGGCTGGTCATGGAATGCCAATGGGAGTAGGATTACATTGGGAAGAGCGGTACTTTGAGGTGAAGTAGAAAGGAGGGAAGGAGGGGCCACTGGTTGAGGGAGGCTCACAGGAGGGCCTGAAAAGATTGATTGGGATGACCAAGCATGGCTCAGGGCCGGCCCGCTCTCCCAGAATCCGCGGCCCGGAAGACCAAATTTTTCAAAAGTTAGATAAAAGTAAATAAGTGTTTCTAGTATATCTATTCTTCAAAACACTTGACGCAAAAAAGTTTTGTCGAGTGGGGATCGAACTGGGGTAGTTTTGGATTACCAGTCCGACCTCTTAGCCACTCGGCCATGGAAATTTACAACATTTTATATAGGGTAGTTCGAATCTTTCTTTACACAGTATCTTTTGCATGTTTAGAACTATTGTTTACAACAAAAATAACAGAAAAATATTAAGTCTTGAATGAGTTAAATTAAAAATTCGATTTTCAGAAAACCTCGGGCCGGCCGACCATGCCTGGGGATGACGGTTTCCAAGAGGTGGAAGCTATTAGCCCACTTGGTCAACCTCTAGACTATGATCTACCGTAACCCTTTAGCCCCTTCGCTCCCTTGAAATCTTCCGACGAACATCATCGTCTTCTGGTGCGCGACGGATCGTAGTTCTCCCCCCGAGGCGTTTTATCGGCCGGCGATCTCCGGAGGAGGTGGGCGGCGGAGAGATCGCCAAAGCGATAGGAGATGCGCCGCGCTTTTTAACCACAAAGGGTACGGTAATTGAAATCCCTGGAAAATTGAAGATGACCTACCATTCTTGGCACTGCAATAGATGGCCTGGTGGGCGAGGAGGCGTTGACGACTGCTGAATTTTACCTTGCAGAGGGGGCACGGGAACTCTGAAACACAAGGTGAATTTCTCAATGATGATCTATCGATGCTGAATTTTACACAAAGGAAAGATCGTGGCGGACCAATAAATCGAAAATAGGCCGATGGGCAGCGACTGTAGTCAATTTAGCCAAATGTTGTAGTCTGCTTCTATCAGTGGAATGTGCCACCCGATAGATCAGAGCCCACTGGTTCCGGGTTCCAAGTTGTGTAATTATGATCTTTTTAAAGGGGAAGGACCTCGTCAAATTGATTTTTGAAAGTATTTTTACAATTATTTCATTGAATAGATGTCGTTTCCACGATTCTGAAGCATACCACTTTTATATGATTTGGACTGCAAAAGAGGCGCGATTACACGGCCGTTTTACGCGTTTGCCGCACGGAAACACGGCTAGAGTGGACTAGAGAGTGTGGGAAATGGGGAGACGCAGAGTTGGCGGCAATTCAAATGACAATTCCCCAAATTTCAAGCGCTCCCAATCGGTTCATTTTGATCCAAAATGGGCAAAAGAGGTATTTTTCGGAATCCTGGGAATGAGATCTAGGATTTTATCACAAAATCATAAAAAACATTATTTTACTCGGTCCTTCCCCTTTAAACCTTAGGTGTTTGTTTTAAATCTTTTAAACTGCCTTATTTTGTAAACTCACTTCTCTCGGTGTCTTCATTGACCGTCGCTGGCAGATGCTGTGTCAGAAAGGCGGCCAGTAGTTCCTCATCCTTGTGAATATCCTTCGTGACAACCAGTAGTATTTTATTCTCTGCAAACTATCGATTAGTGGGCGCGCCCTGTCTAGGACAGTACTTTTCCTTTCTCCTCCAAAACACTGCACGAGAGTTCCGCTATCAAAGGCTGCGGGAGATAAGGCCCGCGCCTGTACCGCGGGCCGCGCGCGTGATAACGTCTGCCCTATCAATGGCTATCAGCTCGTTACGCAACACAACGGCCGAGGGGCTGCAGCTGAGAGCCTTCGAAGGAACAGGGAAGAGAGAGGAAGAACCGACCTGAGCGGGTAACCACGCAATTGGCCTGACGCCCGTCTGCCACTCCGCGGATCCGGCGGAGCAGGGGGTCGTGGGAGTCGACTTCGAAGTGATGGGCTTGGCCCAGTTGGTCCAGCAGCTGAAATAGGAGTTGATTACTGAAACGTGTAAGTGTGCGCCTGTGCGTGCGTGTGAGAGTGAAGCTCCCCTGAATCCCCCTTGTTTTCACAGGGAAGGGTGTGCCAGCCTGTGACTAACCCTGCAGTTCGCTATCTTAACTTCCGGCCTTTGCCCTGCAGCCTAAACCTACCGTAATCTGATTCTCTCCTTCTGAAGGCTCTGATCCCAGCTCCTTGATGGAGAAACTTCTAGATTCGCCACATTGAACTTCGACATTTTCTTGTCTCTCCGTTGGACGGAGGAACGTCCGAAGGACCTGCATTAGCTGTCCTTGGGCTATGCTATCCATCTGAAGTTGGTTTACGGATTGAAGTTTAAGACAACAAAGATTGGAAGGCAAGTAGTTCAAAACATGGTCATAGACATTAGGGTAAACATATGAGTAAAGGGTAGCCAATGGTTGTTGTTTGGGGAAACCACAGTAGGAAAGATCATTTTGTCTCCGAGACGGGGTGCCTGGCGTTCGGAGCAGAGCAGATCGGAGTGGAACAGTTGTTTTCGAGTTTCAAATTGATAGCGCTGCGCAGACTGCTGATAAGAAAAGCGACAGAGGAGGGGCGGCCGCGGGGAGACCCGAGCGGCCGAAGCCTGCCCCGCGGACGACCTTTGGCATTCCACGGATTTCATATAGGATCCGCACTTTTCAACATATCTTAGCTTTATCTGAGAAATAGTGGGGGAAAGGGGAGAGGGCGAAGGGCGATAGGCAGTTTCAGATGCGACGAGAAGTGTTATTGCGGGGTCGATAAGGCCGGCGATAACGATCTGCATCACTATACGAACATGACAACGCAATTAACTACTTCAGGCACTTAGGGCTTTAAGGACCTTAATGCCATTTAATCACTTAAGACTTTATTGCCATAAGGCCCTTATAGTAAGGTTTAGTACTTAAGGCAGGCTACAGGCTGGGGAAAGAGTTTAGTTGGAGAAAGGTAATCACTTTAGATCTTAAGGCCCTAAAGTCTAGTACTTATCTTAAGGCTCTCTCGATCTTAAGGCCCTAAAGTCGAGTACTTAGGGCCTTAGAGGATAGGGTTTGATTTGCTAACATTAAGATTGCTAGGAGAAAAGTTCACATTGAGAAACCAGTTAAGTTCGCAACCAAAGCTACAGCGACTGACTTAGCTCTAGTGTTGGTTGGTATGGAATTTATATGGCACTTAAGGCCTTAAGGCGCTTAAGGCCTTAAGGGCTACGAATCCGCACTGAAACAGTGGAGTAATTGACAAAAGAATACAATGAAAATTTAAGAAGACGGCACTTTGGCAGGTTAGGTTAGTTATAAATCGAAAGTTTGGTCAAAATCAGGTTACCTTATTTGATTTATTGCCAATATTATTGGCCTTAGCTGAGTATTATAAAGTGTAATTAGGTAGATCAAACACCGATATCTTCAGCTGCGATATGTTCTGTTAAAACAACAAGTAGAGCAGAATGTTATCAGGCATAATGACAGTGTTTCTTATCTTCCGATGGGTGTGATGGTCCTCCAAGTGTTGAAATCCTCTTACGGCATCCGATTCAGAAGGCACCTATGTTAGACACCGGTAATACAAAGAAGAAATCACTTAGGAGAACATGAAAACATAGCACTTTTGCATCTTTACAGCGCAGCTAACGATAAGATGGCAGGGAGATTAGCGACACCCGGCTGTCCTTTATCTGGTCTGAGGTCACTGAGAAGGAAAAGTTCATATGAAACAATAGAAAGACTTGTGCTTCTTAGGTCGGTTTCATGTTTCAAAGCAAACGAAAAAGGAAAGTTTTAGGTAGTTTGTGCAAGTGCCGTAGTGTCACATGGAGTGCAACGTACGAGCAAAGTGTCGTCAACGTTTCTTATCTAAATATGACTTCTGCGATCGGTTGGAGTTGAAATTTCCCTGGAATTTAGCTTAATCAACAGGAAGTAACGAGGAGCAAAGTCTAAGTCTTCGTTTCAAAGGTGGTTTTCTGAAAGGAGGAAAAAGTATACGCGAAAGAAAACATTGGAGTTATGTTCCATGGACAGGGGGAAACTTTTGCGCCCGGTTGAAAATCTAAATTTTAAAGTGGAAGGACCTCGTAAAATTGATTTTTCAAAGTCTCTTAACAATTATTTTATTGAATATATGTCGTTTCCACGATTCTGAAACACACCCCTTTTAGATGATTTGGGCTGCAAAAGGGGCACGTTTACACGGCCATTTTACGCGTTTGCCGCACGTAAACACGGCTAGAGTGGGCGAGAGAGTGTGGAAAATGGAGAGACGCAGAGTTGGCGGCAATTCAAATTGTAATTTCCCCAAATTTCAAGCGCTCCTAATTCGGTTCATTTTAATGCAAAATGGGTAAATGAAGTATTTTTCGGAATCCTGGGAATGAGATCTAGGCTTTTATCACAAAATTAGAAAAATTATTTTTACGCGCTCCTTCCTCTTTAATGTAGTTCAATGGGTAAAATCGACTTCTCGCAATTACATCGGTAATGTGAGTAAACCAAACTTGGTCAAGAATGCAACTCGGTGAAGCTAAAAGGCAGAAGCTTAAAGGAAACATCGAGAAAAAGTAAAGTTCTCCAGTTGGGATTGAACCAGCGATCTTTTGATTGATGCTCGAAAGTTGCGAGACGGCTTGGGTGCACGGCTCATTGGATCGGGGTATTCAAGACGCATTCGATCGGACATAAGCTTACAGAAAACCAAGAATCCTTGAAACAAGTTTCCAGATAAGGGTAGGTCAGAATGCCTTCTGTCTGTGTGCATCCCGTCCTTATAGCCTGTGATCGTCGTGAAAGAGAACAAATAGGCCCAAATGGCCGGATGTTGGTCGTAGGCGACGATAGCTACGAGGCGGCTCCATTCTGACTCAATCCTCCACTGATAAACCGAGGCGGCGGGAAGTTCTCCGACGAGGAGGTGCATAAATCTGCGGCGCCATTTCTCCACGCCGCCGCGATAGCATCTGCGGCGGAAATGAAACCGCTATCTCGCGCGATTCATCAGCAGAGAGTGCCTCGGGCAGGTAACAGCCGCTTCCCATTGGGAATGTACGTTTATTCAGAACTTTGGGGATAATACGGTATAAAACAGGAAATCACAAAGTTAAGACGATCGGCAGTTAGGCATCGAAGTGGCGAAAGAGTCCGTTCATCTCCTTGTTGTGGGCAGAGGTGATGGCATGCAAATAAGCCAATGCCAGAGAAGACGAAAATAACAACAACAAACGAATAAACAAGACCTTTAAACTAAGGAGAAGAGAGAAAGATGTATCACTCAAAAGTACATTACTCCTCAACCCATGAGCAACACAACGTCGTCAGACCCAGATTAAAGAGAAACATGTTCAGGGTCAAAGACGCACAGAAGTCAAGACTTAGATGAAGAATCGCATAAACAATACAACGCAAACCAATATAAACGAATTACAAACAAAATGCAACAAAAATCAATCGTGAAAACTGCAGTACTACCCCTCCCCACGGCAGTTGCAGCAATTGCAGCAGACGGCCTGGCTCTTCTTCGCGGGCTTCTGCTTCATGGAAGACCTAAAGTTGTCGCCAATTTCACCGATATATCGATCCAATCGGCTACGGTAATTCATTATATGCGATTACGGTAGCCAGCGGCTGCGTATAAGTGCGCAGTGGGCGGTTATAGGACAAAATCCCCACAAAATCCCTTGAGCTGTATGATGTGATAGGTAGACTCCACCCGACAGGGTGAGTTCAATGGTAGTGCGAGGCTATCATGGAGCGACCTGAGGGCTCACGACAAGCAACGTGATGTTCCCTCTGATGCTACAGTAAGTAGAGCGTATTCCTCTGATGAGGCCCTCTCACCATCTTTCCGGTAAGCTTCCGCCCCAAGTGTCTATTGGGAAAGTGGGTTCTCACTCATGCCTATAATGTGCGAGGTTAGCGTCCTAGAGCGAGTTTCCTTCCACCCTTCACTCCCCCTAGTCGTGAGGTTGGCAGTTAGTTCCTTTAGTCAGTAGACCTTCCTCTGAGTAATGAAGATTAACCTATGTGCTTTCAGATGTGCTCTACGTTGGTGCCCAAGGCAATGCCCAGACCGTCAACGCCCGCCAATCGCCGTTGCCGTCTGACGCCTCTCCCTTGGTCTACACCCCCGTGTTCACTTTGTGTGCCTCTGTTGTTGAACGACTGTTCGAATGAACCTTCGTTAACCTTATCACATGCGTTCTCATCCCTCGATAGAGCAGATTCACCGCCCTTACAGCTGATCGGGTAAACCATCGAGTAGTAGTCTTTGGCCGTCCACCAGAACCGCGTCGCACTCCTAGGCACAAGGAGTATAGGCGAGCACAGCAGTCATTAGACAAAGTAAAATCACCTTCATTGCACAAGGGCAATATAAGAAGGATTGCGGCGACAGAATTGTCAATCAATCTGGATGTGACAAGAATAAATCGATTTCAATTTGAAATTCCAAAAGCTTCGATGAAAAATCTTCGGGCTCGGAATCGCTTCGATACCCAATTACATCAAACTAAAATTATTAAAACTAGCTTTCGCATGCTCAATCGATCGATATTGGTTGGTTTTTGTAACGTTTCGGCTTCTGCCATGTTCTATCAATCGATCGCTTTGAGACCCAATAGATACATTCAAAATTGACTGGATTGAGGTGATCTCACCATCTATATCGATCGTTATTACATTGCTTTCCAAAAAGTTTCCACTTTTCAGTGTTCTGGCACACAATCCCTTCGAGACAAAACATGTGGCCTTCGCTTGATCGGTCAATCGATACTAGTTGATTTAGAAAAAAAATTCTCTCTCTCTCTCTCTCTCTCTGTCTGTCTCTCTCTCTGTCTCTCTGCCTCTCTCTCTCTCTGTCTCTCTTTCTCCTCCCTCTTCTTATTTCATCACCCTTTCCGCCCAAACATCTCTCGCCGTGCTCAATAATTGACCCCGAATCTAGGTCAACCACACCAGCACCGCTTCCCCATTCCTCCCCATCTTCTGCAATCGATTATGTTAGAATTGATTCAACTGAAACCGTTTCCTTTTCACCGCAACCCAATCAGACAAATAGTTGTACGTTTACCCTTTTAACAAAATTCTCTTTTCTTTTTAGGTAGCATTTATTATTGCTCCGTCGCCTATTATACACGATATTTACCCATTTTTTCAATTACTTGTTCTAATAACTGTCATGCTCTTAATCACAATTGAAGACAGTCGATTAAAAAATAAATTGAAAAAATTCATACGAAAACACTATAAATCTACAATTTATGCAGCTTTATCGTTGGCAGTAAGTCAAAACTACAGAACATAATAAAACCACAATCTTCAGGTGTTAGGTTTTTGGCCCGCCGCTATAGCAATAGGTAAATCCGTTTTTCTTAGAATCATTTTGAATTTATACTGGTTTTTACAACAAAATTCTTCGATTTGGGTCAGGGGTTGTAAAAGTAAAAAGTCTTAATTTTGGGTTATCGATTTTTGGTCCCGGGTAAATGCCGGCGTCAATTTTTTAGCTTCGTTGAAAATTACGACTTTCTTGCAAGGGTGGGTGACACGAGGGCATGCCCAGGCCGGTCCCCTTACCAGACAAACATGATTATACGCCCGGGACGAACATTTTTATTTTTTATTAATAATTTAATACTATTTATAAATTTTCGTAGCGGTTTTTTAACAAAATTGGTAGTTGATACCACATTTGGTACTGTTTCGAAATTGGAGGGGGAATTAATAATCACCTTCAAAATGTCATTTGAACGCATTTATCTCATATCCCATTTTTGTTGAAACATTTATTACATTTTGATGGGTTTTTGGGTACCAAATCGAAGATTTTTGTGGTTAACAGTGAATAAAAAAGGCACAATCTCACAACATAGTTCCAGTGCACACTCGTTTATTGTTTATTGCTATTTTAGCTACGGACAGAGATAAGGACAAGGAGGAGTTAGACGAAGTAAGAATATTTTTAATTAGAAAACACTAGAACCCAACTGTTTTAAAGACTTTTGGGCTTATGCCACCTTTTCAATCGAACCATTTTTAGGATCACTTTATCAACTTCTCTCAGCTCCCCTACCTGCTGCGGGTTAAAATCTACGAAAAGGCATGCGTTTTTACATTATTTAATTAAAATGTCATTTTAGTTTACATATAATCAAATCGCAAAGTTTGCCGAATGCAGTAATCTTTCGGATCATTTCGCTGACAAACATCCGTTTAAAACGATTTACATTGAAGAACATAACGTAGACTTCTGTAAAGGTTGTATTTCTTATGATGGATGGCCTTTTGACAGAAAATACAAAATTAGAATTTCGAGTCACAATGTTATTGCCATTGCTAGGACATTGAAACTTGAAGTAAGTCTTACACACGTACACGTACACACATTCACTCAGTCACTCACACGCACACTCACGTTCACATTCATGCTCAAGATCACACATACACACACGCTCCCATCCACACAATCACACACACTCGCATACACACGCACATATCCTTATATACATTTGAAGGTTTTCTCTTTGTTGGTTAGCAGCGCAACGTGAAATTTCATTTCTATGAATAGGCCTTCTCATTTCCAGAGGGTAGAAATAGGTGCGCGGTGATTAAGCGAGGGGAGGGTACCAAAGTGCGGCCGCCATCCGTGGAGGCGCGAAGCGCCGGAGCGGTCGGCCGCACTTTGGTACCCAACCCGAGCGCTCACCCGCTATTGCACATGTCTGCCCGTAGGGCCGCGAAGCGGCCCCGAGGCGGCCGAAGGCCGCCGAAACCAGAAGGAAAAGACCCGCGAAGCGGGGCTTTAACTTCTGGTATACATACATTCACTCACTCTCTCTCTCTCTCTCTCTTTCTTTCTTTCTCTCTCTCTCTCTCAATCTCACTCTTTCACACTCACACTCACTCACGCACTCACATACGCACACACATATACACACGCACACGTACACTCACGCTCACATTGCTCACAATCACATGCACAACCGAAGACATTGTTTAAGGACCTAACAGACAAGCTCTGCGATGAAATACCTAAAAAAGTTAAATCGTGTCACACCGTGGAGATTCATGGATTACTAAGTTGTTCCCAGGAAAAGTTAAAAGCATTGATACAGGTAATAAGAAATAATTAATATAATTCAAATTATTCAGGCATTGGATACAAAGCTAATTCGTGCGGAATCAAAAAACAATTACTTCGAACCACAGAAGGTAGATAATTTCAGCAAAATGCAAACATAAAGCCCGACTTAAGATCTCATCTTTTCTGAAGATCCTTCCCATAAACATTCAGTTTCTTACTGTCTATGATTCGCATCTATTGCTAGTCGATATAATCCGCAACTTAGAGGTTAGAGAGAGAGAGAGAGAGAGAGAGAGAGAGAGAGAGAGAGAGGAGAGAGAGACAGACAGACAGACAGACAGACAGCCAGAACCAGAGACAGAGAGACAGAAATGTTCCAGCTCAATCTTTGTTTTAGGGATGGCTTAAAGATGGTGGTAACACATGGACAAGCAAAACTTTTATGGATAGTTTTTACTATATGCCAAACTACTTTGCCCACGCAATTAAACGACTGGATCCAAACTTCACTGTGACTGAACTCCGCTCTTCCACTGGGCGACGTTGGAAAGTAAGCAAAAATTATTTAAGAAAGTGTCACCTGATTATCACATGCAACGTGGGTTGTGTGAAAATTACACGAGAGGTTGTTACTTCTAATGGGCTTTGGTTCTATTTGAATAAAATGTATTAACCTTTTTATACAAAACTTTTCTGTATCGGTCTCTGTCTCCCTTTCTCCTTTTTAGTACCACTCACTTACTCACTCTGTCTGTCAGTCTCTCTCATCCGTTTAAAACAATTTACATTGAAGAAGAAACTGTACGCGTCTATACGATCACTAGGCATTATTATGGAAAAATTTCTTTTAAGAAAAATTACTTTTGCCCCACCATATATACGCCAGAAATTCGGAATCGTCACTGTGTAGTCATTGCTAAGACATCTGCAAGTATTTTCAGATTCTTACACTAACACAAACGCACACAGTCACATTCACATTCATTCATACACGCTCGCACACGCTCACATGCACACGCACTCTCATACTCACATTCTGACACACACACGTTCAGTCATTCGATGCAAAGATGATTTTCGTGGACACAAGAAACACTTACCAACTAAGGTGAGAAATTTGTTTTTTTTTTTAAATTTTATTGAACATCTCTTTTAAGAGCTGGGTTTCTCAAGGGAAAGAAATAAAGTGTATTAACTTTTCTCGGCGAAGCCTTCTCTCTCTCTCTCTCCTTTTCCGATTTGCGTCTCAAATATTTGCCAGAAACTCATTTTTCCTACTGCAATTTTGTCAAAGGACTCTCGGATTATGGCTTCTAAGCAGGCAAAACTCCTCTTTTCTTTAAAGCCCCTCTTTTCAGTTGAAGGAGTGGTCGAAGCGACGGCAGAATCCTACCTCCAGTACAATCATATCTACATCAGAGAAGTGAAAGAAATAAAGCAGCTGAGACGAAGGATGCAATTGGGATTTACTAAATAATACAAAAACAATGAATAAAACATTCATAACAAATTGAAAGTTGATGAAAAGGTAATTTTTTATTGGAATAGGGGAGTGGAAGAGAAGCAAAAGATATCGCAACGAGCAGGGTTCGCACCTATGCGGGTAATGCCCATTTGATTTCAAGTTCAACTCCTTAACCACTCGGACATCGTTGCACACAACAGACACCGCACACACCAATAGGCATTCCCGCAGGTAATAACACAGCCAAGAATCGCGTGTTTCAGCCGCTTTTCCGAGCATTTCGCTATTCAAATTAAAGTACCTAGCATGTAGGCTGGTCCAGAATCAGTTCCTGCGTCAAATGACTGAAGGTAGAAAGTTTTCTCTCCAACCCAGCTGCAGTCGGGTAGACAGAGATCGACAGCTGAGAGGCCTACACACCAATTGGGAGAGGGGCCGAACATGGTGGCCAGGGAGACAAAATGGTGGTATAGTTTATGCCCAACGAACAATTCACCCTCCAGATAATACAGGAAGCGGGAAAAGCTTGACAGACGCCGGATTTTGTCGGTTTCTCTGCGCAGTCCTTTTTCCGCGTGCTCTCTCGCCGGCGCCCCTTTTGATCTACCGCTATTCCGTTCGGGACCTACTATTCTTTAGCCGGCTGCAACAGTGATTGTCCATTGGACACCGACTATATCTAGAGAAAGAATAGTTAGAGAAAGAAAGGAAGACTTGTTTGCAACAAAGTAAATAACATGTCCGTTGATTTTCATTACGGTGTGAACTGAAGATTGGAGTAAAACAGAGGAAATAAAGTGAGTGAGTGAGCGAGAAAGAAAAAGGGGGATAGAGAGCGACAGGGACAGAGACACACACTGAAAAAAAAGAAAGAAAGGGGCAGTCACAGCCAGAAACGTAGAGAAAGTCCATCTTTGCAATTCCCAAGAAGTATTGAGACTATTCATGCTTATTCTGAACAAGGTTTAACTCTTCACTCTCTTTGTTCCATTATTCTAATTTCTCTCTCTACCTACTTTTCTCTCTCTCTTGAACGGGAACGTTATGGTTTGGTGTTGAAACGGCATTTAGAAGAGAGACATACAGAAAGAGTGAAAGCAGGACAGATAAAGAAATACGAAGAGATAAGGAGCTTGAGGTAAAACTTCAAAAAAAAGGATCCAATTTTAGTTTTGCGCTTGACACCACGAATTCCATGGTAGACGGCTCAGAAACCTTATAGGTACAGTCTGAAGTTTCAGTTTGCTGCTGTTTCACCTCGCAAATCTTATCGGCTGCTGCCGCCAGCGAGACCCTATCGGCCGCGTCGCCGATCCGCTACGGGTGTCACCGCCGCCAGGCTTTATCCTACAGATGACCAGCTTATTGGGGCAGACAAAGCGAGTGAGCTGAATAACTTTGATCTCAGATATTTTACAAACAAGATTCTTTTTACCTAAACAATTATGTTTTCTTGATCTACGTTTTGAGCATTATCTATACTCGTAAAATTCGCTTAGAATCTCTTTTTAAGAGAGTAAATGATCACTTTGGCTTGCCTGAAATCGTAATTACATAGATTTTGGTGAAAAAACCAAATTCAGTTCGCTTCTACACTTCATTTCGTTGTATGCTTCTATATACTTGTTTATTATCTTTTTTTGTTTGTTCATAATTTTACAGGGATCATGAGGCCTCCGGATGACTGGTGGAGGAAGACGCGCGTGGTGTACGTTCCTCTCTCTCTCTCTCTCTCTCTCTCTCTCTCTCTCTCTCTCTCTCTCTCTCTCTCTCTCTCTTTTTCTCTTTCTTCGTGATGTTTGACAATTTCAAAAGGTTTTTAGATTAATCTCTTCAATTTGGTATCTCAGTTTCACCACGGGAGTCTTATCCTTCCTCCAATTCTTCTTCTACTTCGCAATTTCACTTGACCCGTCTGGAAAACCCATTCCCTTTGCGTTGGTGGTGGCTTATAGTGAATTCAAAGCAATTTCAGGCTGATGTGCAAATTTTTCGCCGACGTATTTTTTATTATTTCAACCACAGCCGCTGTTTGTGCGTCCATAATAGACGGCCTGAAATCAGCTCACACGATTGCCTCCCTTGTCCACCTGCTCCTCTCCAATTTTGGTGTTGGTTGGGCGACTGGGTCCGTAGTTGTCGAGGGAGCGTCCTATCAATCCACGATGGTTGCCGTTATGTTGGTTGGAGCTGGCAGCGGTCTCCAGTGGTGGATGTTTGAGGTATCTGTTATGCAAACCAATAAAATCATTGTTTAAGGCTACTGAGAGAGTGACCACCCCCGCCGAGGTTTGAATTATCGAATTCACATTTCCAAAGTTTTCAAATTCCAATTCTAACCGTTTGGTTACTTTTCATTAAATTAGTCAAACGCCTCCAAATTACGCCCTCTTTGCTTTATTATTAGCTAATTGCAAAGTCTCCCTAGCTAGCTGGCTGCACAGGATTGCTTAGAACGGTTTTTTTCTCTCTAAATATCCATTCCCCCTTCCCTTTCTTTTACATTTTTTCCTTTTCTTCTGAATTTTGTTTTAGGGGTTTGATAACAATAAGTGCAAGGCAATTGGTTGCCTCCTCGAGTCGAAGAACCGCACTGTTCGCCAAGAAGCGGCGAATGCCTTCGAAAACTTTTGCCTCCGCGACGAGAGCGTAGTCGAGGTGATATTTTTTTCTTATTTTAATTAATTACATTGTTATTTAAAGGTTATTTTGCACAATCTGTGCTCAAACTCTTGGGATACGCGGGTGGCTGCGACCGAAGCGCTGGCCGCCGTGCTGAGGGGAACCCCTTTCCGCGATGCGAAGGAGGACAGCGTGATATCCCAGCTTCTGCTGGATCTGGACGTGGCCTCCATCTACAAAACCTACAAACCGCTGTTGAGGTAAGATTAGTCCTTTAAATTACCAATTTACACCTTTAAAATTTTCCTTAAACGAGTGTTTCCTCAGTATGGATGCTACCAACATGGCCACGTGGAGTGAGGACGCGTCGTTCTCGAGACAGCGGAAAATTATCAACCATTACTTTCAATTCAACGCAGCCACTGGTATTTCTTCGGTAATTTTGAATTCAAGTGCTGAATATTGATTTTTCCAGTTGTTTTTTTCTGAATGACGTCGATGTGGTGGCGGGAAGTGGCGAAGCCAGTCCCTCCAGGCAGGAGGCAACGGGAGAGGTAGGCTTTAACCCCCCTATGGTGGTCAGAGACACAGTTTACCAGTTAGTTTAATACCGGAGTACCCGCGTTTTAGGGGACACACCCGATGATTAACGAAAATTGAGGTAACAATGTTAGAGACGCAGATAATTAGACAGTTAGGTGCCTGAGAATGGCGTTGCGAGAGGGAAAGAGAAAGAGAGAGAGCCGGGAAGGGTAATGGCAGATATGGCGGAGAGAGAGAGAGAGAGAGAGTATTCCTATTTCAGGTGGGAGGAGACGAGAGTTTCAATCTGACGGGAGCCGATGTGGTCATCTTGTTGGACCACGGCAGGAACCCGATGAAAGATCTCCAGGCCATTGACAGGTAAACTTCAGGTTTTCCCTGCGAGACCCATTTTGGCCATGTTTTGCCTTTTACTTCTAATTTTCAATAAATAAAACCTCTTTTCAAGGCCCCCCACCGCCTGGGACAGACCAAGAAGGTCAACGTTTATCGCCTGATCACGCAGGGAACGGTCGAGGAGAGGGTGATGAATCTCCAGAGAGTCAACACGGCCGATGTGAGCTCTCTTTCGCTCGTTCTTTCTGAATAAATCCATTCAGGCGTTGATCGGCGCGGACAACCGTTCCCTGCAGTCGATGGCCACCCAGGAACTCATTGACATGTTCACTTTGGAGAAGGAGGGGGAGGCCGAGGCACCGAAGAAGAAGAGAAGGGCGACGAAGCCGGCCAGTGAGCAGCAATTGAATCTGGCGAGATTGTGGGACAAGAGCCAGTACGAGGAGCAATTCGCCAACTCTACCCAGTAATACGATATTATTCAGTTTGGGTGTCATGTACCATTTCACTTGTCATTCCAGTTTTCTGTCAAACCAGGAGAGTAAGCGCGGCCAAGGCCGCGCTTCTCTCCTGGTTGCGGCTTTTGGCCGCTAAAACGGGTGGCCTTTGGCCGCTTGAATGAACGGCCTGGTCCACGGACGGCCTGCGGCCGTTCGTATAGGCGGGCTTTGGCAGCTTAAACGGGCAGCCTGCGGCCTTCGGCCGCGTCAACGAACGGCTTTTGACCGTTTGAACAGGCGGCCTTTGGACGCTGATATGACGGCCTTCGGCAGCCTTAATGATGGCCTGCGGCCTCTTAAACGCGCGGCCTTTGGCCGCTTCAATGGATGTTTCAGCACGCGGCCTTCGGCCACTTGGTTGGATGGCCTTCGGTTGCATGGCACGGTGCAACCGCATGAATGGTCGAGAGTGTAGAGAATGAGGGGAAATGAGTCTTAGAATACGCATTCACGTAACGTAAGCTCATTGCCCCGGCCGGCTTTCCTTTTCCTCCAGATAAGGGTAGGTCAGAATGCCCTTCTGTCTCTGTGCATCCCGTCCTTATAGCCTGTGATCGTCGTGAAAGAGAACAAATAGGCCAAATGGCCGGATGTTGGTCGTAGGCGACGATAGCTACGAGGCGGCTCCATTCTGACTCAATTCTGACCCGACGAGGAGGTGCATAAATCTGCGGCGCCATTTCTCCACGCCGCCGCGATAGCATCTGCGGCGGAAATGAAACCGCTACCTCGCGCGATTCATCAGCAGAGAGTGCCTCGGGCAGGTAACAGCCGCTTCCCATTGGGAAATGTGGCTCTTCTTCTCCTCAGACGACGGTGGCTGGTTTCCACGGCAGGAGCAGCAGACGGCCTGGCTCTTCTTCATGGGGTTCTGCTTCTTCGAAGGCCTAAAGTTTCCAATTATCGATCGTTTTTTATAAACATAGGTTCAAAATAGTGAAATAGCCCACTTCTTGGACTTCGATGACTGGCTCTTCGGCTTCTGAGGCTCCTCCAACTGCTCCTGTTGAATGTCCTTCGGCCTCTGACGGCCTGTTGTCCCGTCCGTTGGAGATGTACCTCTTGACCTCCATAAGGTGCACCGGCCTTTCCTTGTCCGTCTTCTTTGTCTTCTTTTGGCTCTCCGTGGGAGGAGAAACCGTTCCGCTCCTTTGAGGCTTCGCATCAGTCGACTTCCCCTCCTTCTCCCACGTGGCCATGGGCTGCTCCGTCTTCTCCTTCGACTTGCTCTTCAGCGCCTCCTTCGACTTCTTCTTGTCCTCCGGAGACGAAGCCGGCTCCTGAAAACTACCGTATCCAACCTTAATTTGACCTACCACGATGTCCTTGATGACCACCTTCCCCTTCTCCTTGCTCTTCTTCCTGCTCGTCTTCGAAGAGTCTTCTCTGACTTCGACTTGCTGCTCGTCTTGCTTGATCCCCTTCTACCGCCGGCTTCGTCGGCTGCTTTCCCTTCGGCGGGGCCTTCTTCTTCCCCTTTTTCTTGCTTCAGCAGGAGGACTCCAAGAAGCCCTTGGGCTTTGGCTTCTGCTTCGGTTTCGCCTTCATGAGAGGAGGCGGTTGGGTGGGCGACGGCCCTTCGCCGGCGGCTTCTGGAGAGAGGAGTTGGGCTTGTCCGCCCATCGGAGCTGCACGAGAGAGAATGAATGGGAAAAAGCTGCGGAGGAACC